>JAGFNQ010004530.1:0-39953 GCA_024364735.1 Boesenbergia rotunda
TTTAGAGAAGACTAGAGAAATGAATACAAAAGTTGTTTACAGCTTAAAATAATGAAAGACTTTAAGTTAAGGGGTCTATTTATAGTCACTGGGCAATCTTATCGATGTGCTGACGTGGCACATCACGGACGCCCGCATGGAACATGGGTGCCTGATCAAGATAAACGTTTATCCATGTCACAATAGTCGAAAAACGGCTAGTTGGCGATAAACTCAAGGTCGGGCGCCCGAGTCAATACAGGCGCCCATCCCATATACACAGGCGCCTGAGTTGAATCGGGCGCTTGAGTTGACTTGAGCGCTTACGTTGGGTTGGTTCTGGTCAACCTTTGGTCGCTTAGTTGACAAGTCTTCTGGTGCTTCTGGGTGATTTCTGGCCATCCATAGTTAGGCTCACCCGAACCCGACTCCGGCCTTCTCCTCGAACGGACTTCCTCCCCTACTTCTCGTCTCTCAAATGTCGCATACACCCTTCTTGTTCACCGGTATACTCTTCCCCAAACCTTGCATCTCTCAGATGTACTGAGCCTATCAACTCTCTTCCCATGTCATATTTTTCGTCTACTGCGTCTTCCGCTCAACTTCCTACGCTCCTAAGCTCCTGCACATTTAGACACAGGGATTAAAATAAGCAGCATCTAACTTGACTCGATTAACTACATCAAAACAATCCCAGGGTACTTACAATCTCTCTCTTTTTTATGTATATCAACCCGAGTTAAGTTAGGGGAAAAAATAAATAGTAAAAGAAACAAGAAATAATATTTTTGCAATAGCGTATAAATCCCCTTAACTTAATTTCCTTTTCTTCCGATTTGATCACGTAAAAAAATATTAAGGGAAAAAAATATTTTAACTTAAAAGATTCATTTTGAAAAAAAATAAGGAATTTCATGGTTAAAAACTCAATTTTTGAAAAACAATCATAAATAATTTTGAGGATATGTCAAAAAAATTTTAAGTTAGAATACATTTTCGTTGAGTGTGAAAAATAATTTTTTAATAGTGTATTAATTTTGAAAAATAAATATTTAAAATTTTATTTGAGTTTGAAAAAATCATGATAATTTTTTTTTGTAAGAGTCAAAATCTAACGGGTAGTCTTCAAAAAATTCAGTTTATTAAAATTTGATTTCAAAGTTTTTTTAAAATTAAAATTTCAATTTTCAATTAAAAAAATTTGTAAAAATTTATCTACTGTTAGAAAAATCCTCAAATTTTTTTTTGTCAATGTGGAAACTTTGGTGTATTCATCTTTATAAACGTTTTCAAAATAAAATAAAATTTTGAATATTAGAAATTAATTTTTTATGTCAGAATTGATAATTTAAAAAAAAAATCTAAAAAATATATATTGACTTTTGAAAAAATCTAAAAAATATGCGAAGTACAAAATCCAGAAAAATCATATTTTCAAAAATTATATATATATAATTAAAGATATGATTTTATAATAAAAATTTGAGAAAAAACAGTTAAGCATTGAGAAAAAAGATCTAACAAATTCTATGTGGATAGATATGATTAAAGTTTATTTCAAAACAATTTAAAAATAAATTTACTGTAAACAATAAATTAGATAGATAAATGTTCTATAAAAAATTAAATATTTGACAAAGAGAAAAGTTCCAAAAATGACAAACAGAAACATCAATTAAAAATTCACAAACAAACATTAATAGCAAAAAAAAAACCTAACAGTTCAATACAGATTTAGGAATCCCAAATAAATTTCTACCAACAAAATGTATAAAATATTTTGGAAGAATGTAATTTCTTGGAAATTTAGCAATTTGCCCTATACCAATTTAGATTTCCAAAAAAAACTCTATAATTTGAATTTTGAAAATTATTTGAACATACATATTTCTTTTCTAAGATCTTTATCTATTCTTTTAATTTTGAATTTTAAGCGTTAATTTTGTCAAATAATTCTAGTGGACATGTATTGGATAAATTCAATTTCAAGTCTATATTTTCCTTTTTTAAATAAATGTACTTGGTTCATAACTTACATAAGGACCTACTTAGCATTTGGAACCCTAGGACGCTGGGCTTCTAGACTGCCTCCGCGAGCGCTTCCCGATTTACCCTGGTGACCGGTGGGAAACTTCCGTGGGGCCGGGCCGGTCACCCCAGGTTCAATTTATCTGCTGCCTGGTTCATCATTTTTTTTTACTTAGCATTTGGATGATATCATATAGTTGATCAAGACGAACGTTATGTACCTCACTTACCGTGTCGAATTCACAATCTGATGCTCCCCCTTCATCGATACTCTCGATGCTCATTTTGGATGAGCTTTCGTTGTCCTCTTCTTGGTAACTCGCCATTAACGTAAGACTGGCATACTCTTCTATGTCATATTCTGAGGATGACGATTCGCTTTATGTCGTCTTTAGGTTCTTAAGCTTACTTCAACCAGACTTCTTTTCTTTGTCTTTCTTCTTCAGTTTCGGACAGTTGTCCTTGACGTATCTTTCCTCTTGACAATTGTAACAGCGAACCTTCCTTTCACGAAAGAAGGATTAGGTTTTGGAAAATCTAGTAATGAAAAAACTTATCATTGCATACTTACTAGAGGACAAGCAAAAATCAAAATCCTAGATAGAAAATTGATTCCTAAGGAGTACTTGGTCAACCCAATTAGGAAATATTTCTATTAGGTAGCAAAGTCAATCCTTAAGAGTTAGAGGATTTAGGTTTAGTCAACCATGTGGTTAAAATTTCAAATTTTTGAAATTTGGTTGACTTGAGACCTTAAGGGGGAGTATTTAGCCTAAATAGAAATTCATGATAAAATGGTCTAAATAGGGTTTACCTTTAGAACATCTTATATTGCCTTGATTTGTGATTGTATTTATGTGTATGAGATGATAGGATGATACAAATAATTCACTTATGCTTATGACATTTTGATGAGTTATTAGATGTATCAATTTAGCAATAACAGACCAACTATGAGAAAAGCAAATGATTAATTAATGGACATCTTGCCCATAGATTATAGCTGGATATTTCAAATGATTTAAAAATAATTTTATATTTTATTTTCTATGGCATAGATTTGCAAAACACATGAGTTCAAAACTAGGATATGATTTTGATACAAAGTTGAGTGTTTTTAAAGTATTTGAGTTTTGGTCAAAAAATTAAACATATTTAGATTTTTCATGAAAATATATTTTTCTCTGTTAGAAAATATCACAAAAGATATATTTGCAAAATTTTATAATTTTTTGAATTTTCTATAATTTTTTATGCATTTCTAAAATTCAGCTCAAAAGGTTAAAATTTCAGTCTGATAAGTATTAGTCTGGTGCAGAGGACCAGTCGATTGAAGATTCTGTGAATGGGTAATTCAGTAAGATCAGTCGACTGGTAACTGACTCAGTCAACTGGTACCTATGTTTTCTGATTTCTGGGTATTTTCAGAAACTAAAACATTGCCCCTACTTGATACCATAGGTTAATATTGCGTGGTGCAATCTTTCTGATGGTGTCAAAGGGGGAGAATTGAAAGGTTTAAGTTAGAATTTAACTTAATTCATTATGTTTGTGCAAAAATTGAAAATCATGTGTTAAGGCATAGGCTAAGGGGGAGGATGTATGTTTATGTGTCTTAATATACTATGCTTTCAATTTTCAATTGTTATTTTTGTACCTAACTTAAACATTTTGCCACACATCAAAAAGGGGGAGATTATTGATGTAATCGACCCAAGTTTGATCGGGTAGATCATTAATTTTGATGTGTGTGTGAATATGATTAAGTTAGGTGCTCATGTTGATTTGATGTATGTGTTTGAGTCTTGCAAGACTTGATGAATCACGCATGAGGATTAACGGAGTGAAGCATCCGAGGGACGAGAGCCGAGGAAGAGTGTTGGTGCAATCGACCTAATGTTGATCGGGTAAATCATCGGTTTTGATGTGTGTGTCAATATGATTAAGTTAGGTTTTTATGTTGATTTGATGTGTGGTTGAGTCTTGCAGGACTTTGTGTATCACACATGAGGATTAACGGAGTGAAACATCCGAGGGACGAGAGTCGAAGGAAGAGGACTTCAAGGGTAAGCCGAAGAAGTAGACTTCAAAGGCATACGCGAAGGATGGTATGGAGACAAGACGCGGGCTTGTGTGCACATCCGAGGGACGAGAGCCGAAGGAAGAGAACTTCAAGGGGCAAGCCAAGGAAGTGGATTTTAAGGCATACACGAAGGGTGAACTCCAGAGAGGCTGAGAGTGCATTTGTAAGTAGGGCAGTCGATTGATAAGGGAAGCAGACGACTGATACTACTGAGAGTGAACTATAGCAGTCGATTAGTATGGACACCAGTCGACTTATCTTTCTGTAAGGTCGAACAGCCAGGAGTAGTCAACTGGTATCCAGAACAGTCGACTGGTCTATTGGAAATAGAGTCGTTAGGCTAGCCATTGGCTGAAGCATCAGTCGACTGCCCCAGGGGGCAGTCGGCTGATGTGGGGGCTGAGCTGTTTGTTTATTAGCTTTCTCCGCTATTTAAATGGGAGCTTGAGACTTTGGAGATGTTAGCTCTTCATTGAAATATCTTTACTCTAGTGCTCAAGTGCTCAAACTCCAAGTGTTCATCTTCCTTCCTAAACCCTAGCTTCAACTTGTAAGAAGGAAGAAGGATTGTGAGAGGTTGTTCTCCATTGAGAAAGAGAAAGACTTAGCCGGAGATTGCTGGGGCGTGATCCACCGAAGGATCAAGGGTTCACCCACCTCAAGGATATGCCGTGGAGTAGGAGCAAACAATCTCTGAATCACGTAACCGGTAACGTGTTAGCATTGGTTTAATTATTAGATTAAGTTTCCACTTGTGCTAACGTTGTAGGAAGAATTCGAATTCAAGGTGACCGAGCTATTCACCCCCTCTAGGCGTGCCATCGGTCTCTAACAAGTGGTATCAGAGCGCAAGGACGCCTTCAATGGACTAACCGCCTAGAAGAGCAAAAAACATTGAAATTGTAACACCTAATAATTTTCTGGTATTATTAGGGATTTTTAGGAATTTTTCTAGCATTTTTCGGAATAAAATTAGAAAAACAAAAATTAATGGTCACGGAGAGATTCAACCTCGCGACCACACGAGGCCAAGGCCTTTAGCGGGCTCAGCTAACCAGTTGGGCAAGGGTATCAAGCACGAAAATAAATGGAGAGAAATAATGTTATAGGGTAGTTAGGCCTTTTCATTAAGAGATATATTAACCCCGCTTAAGTCATGTAAGGGGGATTAGGGATTGTTGGCGGCTGCGTGCGAGAAGAGGGCGAGGGAAGGGCTGCGAAAATAGAGGAAGCCAAGGAGTTCCTCTTCTTCTTCTCTTTCCCCTTGACTAGAGAGAATCTAGGGTTTCTCCCTAAGGCCAAAGAGTGGAGGTTTCTCACAAGGAAGAAGAGAGGAGTTCTATGCTAGGTTTATACCTCGATTTAGTGAGTTTTCTTCAAGATAAAGGTAAGTAGATCACTCACCTGCAATAGGAGTAGTTTTCGTATGTAAGATCTTGTTGTAGAACCATGTTTTATGATGCATGCGTTAAGATTATGGTTAGCGTGTGTTTTAAGTTCTTAAAGATGCATATTTTTCATGATAGAAATTTAATTGGTTTAGATTTGGTGTATGTAAGCTAAGCATGATAAGCTTTAATTTGTGAAGAGTCCCAAAAATGAGGTTGGGGTTAAGGGTGTAACGCCCGCTTTTTTTTCCACAAGCGGCGTTACGTTAACATGCTTAGGGCATGTAGACATCATAAGGCAGTGGAATAACTTTAACTTATACATGCCCTGTTACCATTCTTAACTTAATGACATAGGAACCTTAGCATATTAACTTTGAACTTAAGCATCATATCATGTCATACGTAACGTCATATCATAAGGTTCCATAGGTCATTATTCAGACATATAAGTAACCAAGGTGAAGTTCTAGCATAAACAGTAAACATAGAGTTTCCTGGGCCAAGTCACTACTACACACATGCGTTCTTGCCCTCCTGCTGCTTCCATCATTGTCCCCTTGAATGATCTGCGGTATAAGGAAATAAGACTATAAGCACACAAGCTTAGTAAGACTCTTTCCTACTCACAAAACCATTCATCATTCATCATCTCATAATGAGCACATAAAACATTAACATACTTGGTGCTCTACTTGGAACATAACATCTTACATCACTTATCGTATACATAGCATGACATGAACATAAACATAGTAAACATTCTAAGCATAGCATGATCCATGACATAGACATAAACATAGTAGAGATTCTAAGCATGGCATAATTCATGGCATAACTCATAAACATAGTAGACATTCTAAGTATGGCATAATTCATGGCATAAATCATAAACATAGTAGACATTCTAAGCATGGCATAATTCGTGGCATAAATCATAAACATAGTAGACATTCTAAGCATGACATAATTCATGGCATAATACCTATCATAGCATATGAACATCTTCCTAACATAATCATGGCATAGATCATTCATTCTCATGCATACTTCTTAACATGAAACGTAAGCATAAAATCTTGGAACTACATAGCATAATGCATAACATGAATGGATGCATGAGTGGAATGCATATACATAAGGGATGCTTAACTTTTAAAACATACTTTTAATTTGCTTAAACATAATCATCATAACATCATTTGGGGTCCCCGGCTTGTACCACATACATACATCATAGCGCGCATCCCTAGCAAGTCCGAGGTCGCGAGCCCCAACCTACTAGGGTAAGGACAGCATAGTCGGTAGTCCCCGAACCGAGGCGTTCTTAAGGTGCCCATCCCTGTTGCACAGCTCCGGTAGTGCCAGAACCGTGGACAGCTTCGGTAGTCCAAAATCGAGGCGTTCTTAAGGTGCCCATCCCTTGAACACATACTTCGGTCCGGTACAAGCCCATACATAAAGTAAAATACTTTTCATGCTTCATCATTCATAAGACATTCATGGCATCTTTAACATAACATAACTTGTTACGGCCCGGCCCGTCTACCGGCCCATTTACCGGTCCTCACGACCGTCGTACCGTCGACCATCGACCGTGCCGTTTAGCATATTTATGCCTTAAAGACATAAGCATCATCTTTCATTCATTCATCATACTTAAACTTCATTCATCATTTTCATTCTTAGACATGGCATATGTACACATCATTCATAGAGCATGGCATACATACATATTATTCTAAAACATGGCATATCATTCATAAACATGGCATATCATTCGTAAACATGACATATCATTCGTAAACATGGCATATCATTCATAAACATGACATATCATTCGTAAACATGACATATCATTCGTAAACATGGCATACATGGCATATCATTCATAAACATGGCATATCATTCGTAAACATGGCATATCATTCGTAAACATGGCATATCATTCATAAACATGGCATATCATTCATAAACATGGCATATCATTCGTAAACATAAACATAAAAGCATAAAACATGATGCTTAAACATTAGGGTTATGGTTAACATGATTTCTACCACATGCTTGATCCTATACTTATAAATACTTTATTGTAAACATGAACCATCATTCTTTGAGCCCTAACTCCACCCCAAACCCTAAATCCAAGGCTTGGTCGAAACTTCAAGGTGGAGTTCCATCCATTCCATAAACATGTAATATAGCATAAGGTAAAGGAACCATCATACATCATTTATGAGACCATAGGAAGTCATTGGGCTCATGATTAGGGTTAACCCTAACCTTTAGGCCACTTTCCTAGGGCTGGCCGAAACTTATAAGGCCATGGGGAGTATGGAAAAATTCCATTAAAATCCCCAATAACTCATAAACACTAATCGCATCTTACCATAGAGCCATTGGAGCCCTTACTTGAAATAAATCTTAACTTTAACCCTATTAACCCTTCTTGGCCGAAACTTGTGGAGTCCCAAGGCCATGTGAAAATTCACATAATCACCTTCCATCACCCTTATATCATGGCAACACATAAACATTTGCTTGAAGTTAAAGACTCAACCCTAACCCTTGGGTCCTTGGGTTGGCCGAAACATATAGGGCCTCTAGGGTACCCCAAAAATTCTCAAAAATTGTATTTAACCTCTAAACATCATGAGAAACCATTAAACAACATTTTGGAGATTTTTAGCATCATTAAGGACCCTTACATATTGTGGCCGAAACCCTAGGGTATCCTAGGGTGCTTGCTTTGCTTCTTTCATGTTGGCCGAAACCCTAGGGTATCCTAGGGTACTCCAAAAATTCTCAAAAATTATACTTAACCTCTATACATCATAAGGGAACATTAAATAGCATTATATAGATTTTTAGCATATTTATAGACCTAAAAATCATGGTGGCCGAAACCCTTAAGCATGAGGGTCTTGGTTTTCTTTCCTTTCAACATCAAATTCGAAAACCAACCACTATATCATACTAAAAATCATAAAAATCATAGGGAACTATTATACCACAGGTGAGGGAGTCTTACCTTGGGATTTCTTGATTTTTAGACCTTAAAAGAGAAAGAACTTGTAGAACTCTTGACCCTTGATCCCTCCTTGCCCCTTGTACTCTTGTAGAGACTTTAGATCTAGGAGATGGAACCTTGGTGGAAACTTTTCCAAGGGGAAAACCCTCTAGGAGTGGTCGGCTAGAATGAGGGAGGAAGAGAGGAGGAAATGCAATTGAAAGAAGAGAGAATGAAACTCCCAAACCCCCCTATTTATCATCCATTAAAGAGGTAAATGAAGAGTCTCTCCATGACTCTTCATCTTCTTCTTAATCTTAACTTATATCTACTTCATTTCCTCATAGAAATCCCTTACTAGGTGAGTTGGTTAAGGCTTACATAGTTGTACAAGAGGTCCAATGTTCAATCCTTGGCTCATGCACTTTTATTTTTATTTTATTTTTATTTCATTTATTTTATTATTTTTATTTCCTAAATTCCGAAAATCCCCCCTAAAATCACCCATAATTATACCAATATTCCTAAATAAAATTCTTTTATATTTATATTAATTTTACCAAATTTATATTAATTTTACCTAATTAATACCCATTTTTAGAGCCCATTTAAAGCTCATTGGTACTTAGTTTTCTCAATTTAAATGAGAAAACATGGATTTTCTAGGCCAAAGTTCTTCTTAATATTTCTAGGTCCCTCGGAAAATTATTTAAACATGCTTAATATTTTAAGAAAATATTAAGAGAATTTTCCGGATCGTTACAAAGGGCACGCTAGGTGCTCGATGAAAGTCCCAAGTAAGAAAGGTAAAGGGTTTTAAGTGCAAAGTTGATGCAAAAGTAAGATAGTTGATAAGTATAAGTACTGTAAGTAAGAAAGTATTTTATTTTCAGAAAGTGACATGTACCGGGCAAATGGAAGGTCCACCGAAAGATAGAAAGAAGCTCTAATAGGGTGTGGTGGCTAGCTACCCCACAACCTATTAGAGAAGCGCGCAATTGGTACATTGATACCATGGTACAATGTCAAGGCCTAAAGAAAGTTGAATATTATTTTCAAGTATATAAGTATTTACAAGTGTTTTAGCTTTGAGTACATGTCTTTATTTCAATAAGTTCACATTGATACTTTGCAAGCATGATAAAGGGTAAGAGTAAAGAGGTTAGTGTTTTAATGTATGAGCATGTTAAGTTTGCAAATGTTTTATGCAAGTAATGCTTTCAACATGATTGAGCATGATAAGTATATGTAAGTTTTCCCATGTGCATGTATTTTGGAAGTAAGCGTTCTTTGAAATGAGCATGTTTATTGTCGATAGCATGGATTTGTGAGTTAGGATTTACTTACTAAGCATTGTGCTTATTAGTTGCATTTCCTTCTATTGCAGATAAGGGCAAAGAAAAAGCATAAGTTATGGAGGTGGCCAGGACTTGCATTGATGCTCAGTGTCGGTGGAACCGTGGAAGAGATCCATTGGGTTAAGGCTTAGAGGCAATTTCTGAAGTTTAGAAACTTGTGGTTTAATATTTTGATTGGTAAAATGTGAACATTGTGTTTAATTTCCGCATAGAGTCAAAAGTTGATACAATCTTTAGCACGATTTCATATGGTTTGGTAGTTTCTTAAATTTCCGCAAAGATTCTAATTTCAAGTCATTAGATTTGTTTTGAGTTGCTAGGATGCTTATAAAACTAGTATAGAGTATAGAAATGGAGTTATGTCTTTGTTTGTCTTGAAAGTATATGATTTGTAGATCTTTGGAAATGGTTTTCAGGTCTGAAATGCAGGTTTTCAGGCATACCAGTCGACTGGTTCAGAACCAGTCGACTGCGATATCGAACAGAACCTTCTGTTCGATGCACCAGTCGACTGGACTTATAGCAGTCGACTGGTACCATTAAAAAGAAAATGGTATAGAGCAGTTGGTTAGTGCTTCAATATTACAACTAAGAGGTCTAGGGGTCAAATCTTTGCAAAGCAAATAAAATGAAAGTTGTTTTGTTTTTTTGAAAAAAAAGAGAAGGAAGAAAAAAAAAATTCAGAGCAAGTTAAGGGAAGTCAAGTAGTAGTAACTTAAAGCTTAGTACCAAAAGGTGGGTCGTTACAGAAATAGTCGGCTCGCACATCCAACCGCCAAAGTTTGAAGGAGAATTTGCTTGGTGGAAGAAAAGGATAGAGGTATTTTTCAATACCGTGCCTAAGGATCAAGTAAACAAATTGCTTGAGAAGATAAGATAGAGCAAGAAGCAAAGGGATGACTTGGCAAATTCTAAAGCCTTGCACCATCTACTAAGTGTTCTCCCCCAACAAGAAGTCACAAGGATGGGGAGTTACTCAAGCGCCAAAGATTTGTGGGATAAGCTAATAGAGCTTCATGAGGGCACTTCGGTGGCAAAAATGCAAAAAGAGATCTTCTCCGATCCCAACTCAACAATATCAAACTTGATAAAGGGGAGAAGGTATAAAATTTACATGTTAGATTTAAAAAAATATTTAATGGACTAACAAGTGTAGGAGAACAACTATCCAACCGAGATATCTTGATGAAAGCCATCAATGCATTTCCAAGAACATCAAATTGGAGCTCAATGGTGGACTCGTACTACATATCCAAGGATCTAGAGAAAACTTCTCTAGAAGAATTCTTCTCAACCATGGAACTCCATGAAACTTGAGTTGGAGGAACAATTGAAGAAGTATATAAGCCAAAGAGCATAACCCTTGTGGAAAACAAAGGAAAAGGTAAAAAGAAGAAGGCTTCCTCATTTGATTCCGAGGAATCAAGTGCATCGATGGATAATGATGCGGAAGCCTACATGGTAAGAAAAATGAGAAAAACATTTAAACATTTTTCTACTAACAAATCTCATGGTAGGAAAGTGTCAAGGAGCAAAGGTAGAACAAGGAAGATAATTTGCTACAATTATCAAGGAGAAGGACATATGAGAGATGAGTGCCCCCTTTTGAAGAAGAAGGAAGGAAAGAAGAAAAGAAGAAATCAAAAGAGAAGGGGAAGAAGGTACAAAATTTGAAAGTTACATGGGATGATTCATCCTCATCGGAGGAGGAGGAACATCACGTATCCCATTTCACACTAATGGGAATTGAAGACATAACCTCCACGTCATCCGAAGTTGAAGAAGATAAGAGCTCAAGTGAAGATAAAGGGAGCTCAAGTGAAGGGGGAGGCTCAACTTCGGAATAGGATATCTCGGTAAGTGAGGTATACAATCTACCCACTACTACTCTTGTAAAGATTATTTCTAGCACTAATGATGATTTGTTTAAGGCTAGAAAAAAGATTAAGGATTTGAAAAAAAAAATTTGCATGCTAAAGGAAAAAATTAGAATCCATGAAAATTAAGGATGATGTGCATGCTTCTTCTTCTATTTCAAATGATTCATGCTTAGAAGAAAAAAATAAGGAATTAAGGGAAAAAGTAGATAGTCTTACCAAAGCCCTTAGAAAATTTGAAATTGACTCAAAGACCCTAGATATGATCATTGAGAGCCAAAGAGCAAGTTTTAAGAAAGAGGGATTAGGTTTTGAGAAGTCTAACAATAGAAAAACCTATCATTGCCTACTTGCTAGAGGACAAGCAAAAACCAAAACGCTAGGTAAGAAATGGATCCCCAAGGAGTACTTGTTCAACCCAATTAGGAGACATTTATATTAGGTACAAAGTCAATCCTCAAGGATTAGAGGATTTAGGTGAAGTCAACCATGTATTGAAATTTCAAAATTTTAAAATTTGGTTGACTTGAGGCATTAAGGGGGAGTAGTTTAGCCCAAATAGAAATTTTTGATAAAATAAGCTAAATAGGATGTACCTTTAATTCATCTCATATTGTCTTGATTTATTATTGCATTTATGCATATGAGATGTTAGTGTGATACAAATAACTCACTTATGTTTGTGGTATTTTGAAGAGTTATTAGATGTATCACATTAGTGATAATAGACCAACTATGGGGAAAATAAATATTTAATTAATGGACACCTTACACATAGATCATAGTTAGACATTTCAAATGATTTAAAAATATTTCTGTGTTTTATTTGCTATGACATAGGTTTGCAAAACACATGGTTTCAAAACTAGGATGTAAGTTTGATACATAATTGAGTGTTTTCAAAGAATTTGAGTTTTGGTCAAAAAGTCAAATATATTTGAATTTTTTTATGAAAAAATATTTTTTCCTGATAGAAAACATCACAAAAAATATGTTTACAAAATTTCATAATTTTTCGAATTTTATGGAATTTTTTATGCATTTCTGAATTTCAGCTTGAAAGGCTGAAATTTCAGACTGATTGGTATCAGTCGACTGGTATAGAGACCAATCGACTGAACATTCTATGACTTGGCAATTCACTGAGGCCAGTCGACTAGTAACTGATTCAGTCGACTGACACTTGTATTTTTTGATTTCTAGGGATTTTCAGAAAATCAAAGGTGTCCCTAATTGATACCAAAGGGTAATATTGTTTGGTGCAATCTTTTTGTTTGTGTCAAAGGGGAAGAATGAAAGATTTAAGTTAGATGTTAACTTAATTCTTTATGTTTGTGCGAAAATTGAAAATCTTATGATAAGATATAGGTTAAGGGGGTGGATGCATGCTTATGTGTCTTAAAATACTATGCTTTTAATTTTCAATTATTATGTTTATAACTAATTTAAATATATTGCCACATATCAAAAAGGGAGAGATTATTGGTGCAATTGACCCAAGGTTGATCGGGTAGATCATGAGTTTTGATGTGTGTGTCAATATGATTAAGTTAGGATTTTTATGTTGATTTGGTGTGTGGTTGAGTTTTACAGGGCTTTGTGTATCACACATGAGGATTAACGGAGTGAAGCATTCGAGGGACGAGAGCCGAAGGAAGAGGACTTCAAGGGTGAGCCGAAGAAGTAGACTTTAAAAGCATACGTGAAGGATGATATGGAGACAAACCACGGCTTGTGTGTGCATCTGAGGGACGAGAGTCGAAGGAAGAGAACTTCAAGGGGCAAGCTAAGGAAGTGGACTTCAAGGCATACGCGAAGGGTGAACTCCAAAGAGGCTGAGAGTGCATTTGTAAGTAGGGCAGTCGACTGGTAAGGGAAGCAGTCGACTGATACTACTGAGAGCGCACTATAGTAGTTGACTGGTATGAACACTAATCGACTCATCTTTCTGTATGGTCGAACAGCCGGGAGTAATCGACTGGTCTCTAGAGCAGTCGACTGGTCTGTTCGAAATAGAGTTGTTATGCTAGCCGTTGGCTAGTCGTTGCCTGAGGCATCAGTCGACTGGCCCAGCGGGCAATCGACTGATGTCGGGGTTAAGCTGTTTGTTTAGCAACTCTCTCCACTATTTAAATGGTAGCTAGAGATTTTGGAGAGGTTAGTTCTTCATTGTAAGATCTTTACTTTAGTGCTCAAGTACTCAAGATCCAAGTGCTCATCTTCCTCCCAAAACCCTAACTTCAACTTGTAAGGAGGAAGAAGGATTGTGAGAGGTTGTTCTCCACCAAGAAGGAGAAAGACTTAGTCGGAGATTGCCGGGGCATGATCCACCGAAGGATCAAGGGTTCATCCACCTCAAGGGCACGCCGTGGAGTAGGAGCAAGCAATCTCCGAACCACGTAACCGGTAACGTGTTAGTATTGGTTTAATTATTAGATTAAGTTTTCACTTGTGCTAACGTTGTAGGAAGAATTTGAATTCGGGGTGACCGAGCTATTCACCCCCCTCTAGCCGTGCCATCGGTCTCTAACAAAGAGGACTTCAAAGGGCAAGCCGAGGAAGTAGACTTCAAAGACATACACGAAGGATGCCATGAAGATAAGCCGCGGGCTTGTGTGCGCATCCAAGGGACGAGAGCCAAAGGAAGAGAACTTCAATGGGCAAGCCAAGGAAGTGGACTTCAAGGTATACGTGAAGGGTGAACTCCGGAGAGGCTGAGAGTGTAATTGTAAGTAGGGCAGCCAGTCGACTAGCACGGGAACCAGTTGACTAGCACTACTGAGAGCACACTGTAGCAGTCGACTGGTATTGACACTAGTTGATTAATCTTTCTGTAAAATCAAACAGCCGGAAATAGTCGACTGGCCCTGGGGGCAATCGACTGGTGTCGGAGCTGAGTTGTTTAGTTAACATCTCTCTCCACTATTTAAAGAGAAACTTGAGACTTAAAATAGGTTAGCAATTCATTGTGATATCCTTACTCAAGTGCTCATGTGCTCAAGCTCCAAGTGTTCATCTTTCTCCTAAACCCAAACTCAATCTTGTAAGAAGGAAGAAGCTTTGTGAGATGTTGTTCTCCACCGAGAAGGAGAAAGCTTTTGCCGGAGATTGCCGGGGCGCGATCCGCCGAAGGATCAAGAGGTTCATCCTCCTCAAGGACACTCCGTGGAGTAGGAGCAAGCAATCTCTGAACTACATAACCGGTGAAGTGTTAGCATTGTTTTAATTGATAGATTAAGTTTCCGCTTGTGCTAACGATTGTAGGATGAGATTGAAATCGGGTGACCAAGCTATTCACCCCCCTCTAGCCGTGCCATCGGTCCCAACAGTTATATTGGAGAACACGTATGGTGGATGACTCCAATGCTGGTTGGGAAAAAATTGACACTTGAGCTCGGTTGAAGAAGGAATTGAAGGAACAATTTCTTCTAGGCAATGTCTCATCGATGGCACAAGATGGATTGAAACATCTCAAATAAATGGGTTATGTTAGTGACTATGGTAAAGAATTTAGTTCTTTCATGCTGGATATCTCTAACATGTCCAAGGAGAACAAATTATATAACTTTTTGTACGGTTTGTAATTGTGGGCACAAATTAAACTTCGAAGGCAGAACATTAAAGATCTTCTTGGTGCTATTATTGTTGCTGATGCCTTGACTGATTTTCACTCAAACAAAGAGAGTTTTGATGCTTCTCTGTCTTCCAAATCCTTGATGAATAAAAAGAGAAGAGGGTGGAATGAAGGAGTAATTCGTCTAACAATCGGTGGAATGACAAGAATGATCATGCTACCACCCAAGGAAAGAATAACTTGAAGAATCAAGGTTGTGTCTTATGCAATGGGCCACACTTTTCAAGGGAATGCCCCAAGCAAGAGAAGCTAAATGTTCTCATGTCTATAGAGAACAATGAATACCCAAAATAAGAAGTTGTTCCTCTTCTTAATCCTTTACGGTTGTGACACCGGGCAGGATAGTGATTATCCTACAAACCTCCGAAAAAGGAAGATAGAGGAGAGAATAAGTAGAAGATCCTCCTAAAAACAAAGAAAAGCATGTCATTCTTCGAGTTCACCACAATAAGACAATTTTATTATGAATAGAGAATCAATCCTCAACACCTAGACAATACTCCTATTTATATTAGGACCTAAGGCTCAAATAAAGAAAAAAATTATAATTAAAAGATTTTAATTCCATTTTTGTAAAGAAAGAAAATATATCTTTACCTGAAAAAGAAAATTTATAACTAAACCATCTTAACTCAAAACAAGACGTGAATCAAGACAAATCTTCTCCTATAAATACCAAGAATATCAAAATAACCTAAATACCTAAAAAATAGCAAAAGCACTCCAAAAAAAGATAAAACGGAGGAAATATGGTCTGAAAAATTAGCGGTTACAATTTTACCCATAACAAATGTATGTTTTTGAATTATGGATGTATGGTCCATAGGCAAAGCTTGATTCTGAATCTCGAGTCAAAAATTATGCCCGTTTAAAGTTTGAAGGGTCATATTGAGCTTCAACTTAAGTTGAGCCTGCATTAGATTGTTGAATTATGTTGTTAGTATTGATGCTAACAAAAATGAAAGAAATGTAGAGGTATTCAAAGAAAATCCTAGCAAGTTCATAAAGACTATGCTAGAGAGGGAGGTTTGCCAACGAAATTGTTAACGAGGGTGTCAAATTCTTCTATTAGGGGGGGGGGGATGATTTGTTAGCCCCCTAAGTTAGTGGCTTGGCTAGACATAAGGATTGGGGCATTGCTCTTTTGATCCAGCCTACCAGACATGTACGCTGGGCACGCCACATACTAAGTATTGAAGAATTTGGATATCGCATGAGGGTTGTCCAAGCCTAATCTTGTAAGAGGAAGACTTGGCAATCCAACAGGCCTAGTATGCATGCAAGGAATACCAAGCAACGAAACGACAACACACGGGGTGTTGTCCAAGCCCAAGTCTTATAGGAGGCAAACTTGACAATCCAGCGGGCGTGACATGTGCGCAAGATATGGCAAGGAGCAACTGATGTGGTAGTGCACGGGACGCTACCCAAGCCCAAGTCATGCAGGGCCCAGACTTAACAAATGTCTGAGTCAGGCATGTGCGCAAGGCATGCTAAGAAGCAACGAAGGATCCTGGCAGTCCACGGGGTGCTGCCTAAGTCCAAGTTAGGCAGGAGGCAAATTTGACAAACATCCAACATATTGAGAATGCGCCCAGGGCGCAACATAAGTTAAGCGATGGATACGACAACATGTGGAGTGTTGTCCAAAACTCAAGTCATGCTGGAGTAGACTTGGCAATGACCCGGACATGACTTGTGAGTAAGATATGCCAAAGCAACAGATTCAAGCAGTGTGCGAGGCCTTGCCCAAGCCCAAGCCCAAGTCAAGCAGGGACAGACTTGGCAACCATCCTAACTGCCATGTGTGCAAGACATGCCAAGCAGTGGAGTATGTGATAGTGTGCAGGGTGTTGTCCAAAGCACCAAACATGCAAGGGAAGACTTTGTGTTCATGCGAGAAGGGTATGTGTGCAGAGCGATCTAAGCAGCAACAAAGGCGTGACAGCGTGCAGGGCTGGCTAATCACAAGTCATGTAGGGCAAGACTTAGTTTGTGGCGAACAAGTGTAAGGAATGATGTTGCGTCTGAGCATTTAACTAAGCAAGACTTGCAGGAAAAGTAAGTCATGGCATGCGGTGGGCGCATGCAAGATAGCACAACGGATGAAGCAACAGGGGTTGTTTCACCCAAGTTTATGGTGTAGAACTTGGGTCATGCACAAGGTGTTCATACAAGACTTTGGTGCGGTGTCAAAGAGGTGGAGCTATGGACCAAACACCCAGCGTGTGGACAAACTTTGGCATGGTGCCAAAGTAGCAGACAGTGGTCACACACAAAGCGTGTAGATTGACACTTGGCGTGGGTCAATGTAGCAAAACCATGGGGTGAAGCACAAGCGGCGAAAACTACTATTTGGTGTGGTGCCAAAGCAACAAATCCATAGCCCAAGCGGACTAACACTTGATGCAATACCAAATCAATGGAGCCATGGGAGCAAAATATTAGGAGTGTACTCTGACATTTGGCATGGAGCCAATTCAGCCAAGACATGTGGGCAAAATGGTTTTGTGCAGGTTGAGTTAGTTTTTCATATGTGGCAAGGGTGCTTGATACAACTACCTTGTAATCGCCAATGTAACCGTTGCCTATACATTATAAATAGGCAAGGTTATCATGGGCAAGAGGAGAGAGGCAAATCGTGAAGGAATTGTGAGGAGATCGTGAAGGATTTGTACGAGTGAATCATGAGTTGTGAGCGATTCTGTAAGTATTCCACTTATGTTCCTTTGTTATTAAGAATAATAAAGATTAGGAGTTTTTCTGTAATTGTGTGTGTTGTTTATTGGTGGCATTCATTAGGAAAGTGCTCTTTGGATTGAGCATTCTTTGTATCTGGGTGATGTATTTGTTGGAATGTTGAGTCAAATGCGAGACTTGATTGCTGCGTAACAATTGCTTTGCATGCATACCACGTGTGTTTGCATGCTAAGCATAAGTGCACATGCACGGTACTATTTGCCTGTTGTTGCTTGCTTAAGATTGATAGGTGCTCTTTATAAGAGGAGGCATATCTCAAACTTAAAGAAGGCACAAGTAAGCAAACGAGCCAAGAGAAATTCTCTAGTGCAGGAAAAAAGCAATAGAGAAACTTCAACCAGAAAGAGAGATCTTTTTCTTCGCTTCTTTAATCTTGTCATTTCTTTATTTTTCTTTAGGCGATTCTTGTTCAACAAATAAACATGATAACATTCAAATATATATTCAGTTCGTTAGGGTTTTACTATTTTATCTTAGGAAATAAATATTCAAGCATAATCTTTTAATATAATTGGAGGAGGACGAATTTATTTTAAAAAGATTATCTTGCCCTTATGCAATTCACTTTTTTCCGTGCCCTAATGCAATTCACTTTTTTCCGTGTTTGTTCTGCATCCATCCTAAACTTTCGACATCATAATTTTACTGACTCTTCACTATGATCTATTTGAAAGGAGATGAGGAAAGTAGAAGTAATGGAAAGGTAACATTTATTTTTATTTGTGAAGAAGATGAAGAAAGAGGGTTAAGAAGGAAAGAGGAAATTTTATTTTATTTTATCTTTCAAATAATATATTTTCTTAGTTTCGATTTGACATATAAGAAAGTTCTCCTTCCTTTCCCCTCCTTTTTTTTTCTTCCCTTCCCTTACTATTAATTAACTATCGTTCATCCCATCCAAATAGAAGGTTAGAGTACTCGTCGACCAAATAACTTAGCGAATTAGTGACCTTTTACACTCGGACTTAATACCTCCGCACGAATTGGACGATCGAACTCCTCAGCTAGAATGATAATTTGAGATAATTAACTTAAGTCATTTTGACGGTTGAGTAATCCCTATGCCTCCGATATCCCTCTGATAGAATATTGACAGAGATCCAATCCTCTTTACTAACACCTTGTTTGGAAAGGAAGGAATTGGAATTCCCATGGGAATTGGAATTCAATTCCATCGTTTGGTAACAACTTTCAGGAAGGAATTACTAAGGAATTGAATTCCAATTCCTTTCAAACCCCTCAAAACAAATCACACCTAAACACATGTGATTTGTGAAAGGAATTGAATTCCTTTCACTTAAACAAATTAAATTACCAAATCGCCCTCTCACAAAACAAATCAAAGTTGCTCCGGCTCTATCCTCGCGGGATAAAATCGTAAAAGTATAATAATTGAATTCAATTCAATTCTCTTTTTACAATGCATTTCAAATATGGGAATTGAAATTTAATTCCGGATGGAATTCAATTCCGACAGAAATTGAATTTTAATTCCTTACTTAAAAGGTTTTCAAACAAGGTGTAAACTCTCTTTGGTTATTTACCCCACGCCATTTTTTCGGCCATTCATGAGGTTAACTATCTCGGTTCTTTCCTCTCATGGCGAACGGAGGAGGAGACGAGCCCCGGGGGCTCAGCGACAAGCAGAAGGCGGAGATCGCGAAATGGTTCCTCACCGATGCTCTCGCCGGGGAGATTCAATTCATGTCGCCGAAGGTGCTGTTCCTTCTATCCGCTTCCTTTCTACCGAGGGCTTTAGATCCGCCTGCGTTTGCAGACGTGAGGTCGATCCTTGGGGACGACAAAATATACGAGCTGGTTGCTGCAGAAGCTTTTCTTGTCCACAACAAGACGCATTTAATCGAACTCCGGATGCCCGATTGGACCATCTCCCCCTCACATTTGAGCAATTTTGGTGAAAATTTGTGCTTTTTAACTCTCTCGATGCCTTCGTTGGTAGAGAGTTGCTTAATCGTATGGTTCTAGTTTCGTGATCTTTTGGGTGGAAGGATAAAAGCTGAAGGAATGCTTAATAATGTCACGGTCGTTGGAAGGCATTTGGTAGCCTTTGAACATGAACTCAAGCTTTCTGAATTAGTTTGATTATCTGTCGCAATTGCAATATGTTGAATCTCCTTATTAATAATCATGGCTGTTGATGTTTTGACCATTTTTAACTTTGTGATCAAACTGATAGATGCATATTTACCTTGCTAAGGTAACTTTACATTCACTTCCGATGGCATTGTATCCTACACTCGCATAAATGTTCTGTATGAGGTTATCAATGACATCATGGGATGATCCAATGTTTGGGTAGATTTGTCAGGGAAACAGGAGTAGGTTATTCTTGCAAGTCACCTTTTTTTGTTTAGTTTTCCTACTTTCACCCATATTTATGCTTACTGTTTTCTTTAGGGGAATATAACTCGTGCTTGGGAATGAAAGAATAACTCATATTTTATTGTTTTTAGAAAATGCAAATTCAAGAAGTAGATTGCTATTCTCAAAAGCTGCGATATGACATTGTTCATCTCATTAGTCCATGTAAATGCTTGTTGCAGAATTGAATACTTGCCAACTAAAGTAGAAACCCAACTTTGTTTTCTTAACTTGCCCTTGTTTTAAGGTGCATGGAACAATGATTAACTGATTCTACAATGTAAATTTTGTTGTTTTTTTGTGCATATTTTAATCTTGCAAAATCAAACTAAATATAACGACGACAACAACAATAGTCAAGCCTTATCCCACTAGGTGGGGTCGGCTAAAATCAAACTAAATATACTAGGTAAATATCGATCTTGGTTTCATGTACCCATGTATGTTTGTATATGTGAATAATTTCATATGCTGTTGTTTTTAGTGTATTATTATCTTGGTTCTCAACTTCCATTGTCTAATCCTAGTGAAGTTCAATTCTGTCATTCTTCTGAAATCTGATGTTTCTCTTCTGCTGATGAAGTATAGTTTATCAATAAATAAAAGCATTATTTTTTTGGAAGATATAAATTATTTTTACTTTTTTGTTTTTTTAATTTAGAACACCTGTATTTATATGTTTAAATGTTTTATAATTGCTTTAGGTGCTTGTCACCACATATGGAGAACTTGACAAAATCAACTATTTTGATCCTTGAACTGCTCAAGTTGCCAGTGTCAAACAGGCAAACTCATTTTTCTCCTGTACTTTTTTTGCCAAAATTTTCGAACAATTACCTCATTTTTTTAGAAAGAACAAATTAGAAATACTATCTGTTATTACTTGAGATGTTGCCCATGACCTTGTAAATTAAGATATACAGTAACCATTGCACAATTAGATGTTCACAAACGAGGGATGAACTAGATAAAACTCTTTGTATCTGATATTTGTGTGATGTTCTGGTTATTTAATAGAGTTACTTTTTTTTTCCAGCATTCGTTGCCCAAGAAATTAGACTGTTGAGAATTAAGCTTCCAACTTCAGCTTTATGTTGGTAAATTTTAATGAAACATAAATTATAAAAAAATGGTTAGATGATTGGATAAAGAACTATCATTGATAAGAATGAAGGAAATACTAACATATCCATAACCTCAAGATTATCGATCAAGAGAGACAAGTTTTCCCAAACCAAAGAAGATGGTAGAACACATTGAATATACAAGAAGCACCACTGTACCTTACTGTATTCAAGATGAACTGGTATTCTTGTGTTGCTACTGCATCAACCTGGAATAATATATCCTAAATGTAATTGATGTGAGTTCATTGCTAGGGTGATACTTTTGCTAGTCCCACAGCTTGATGCCTAAGGAGCATGACTCTAAAATGCTCCTTAGGTTATTACAAACCTTACCTAAATTACAGCAACATATTCAAATTTAATTCCCTATATTACAACAGATAAAACAATTGGTATCTTCAAGGTCTTCCTCTATGCTAATGTCTTCCCTTCGAGGTGCAAAGTTCTCCACAACTTTACTCTTGATTAACCACGGCCATCATTCTATCTTGATGTATCAAATCTAAGATAGTTTGTACGCTCAAACAACTTGATAAATACAAATCACTTAAATTTCACTGAGTCAAACATAAACATCTAAGGGGCTAATAATTTGTTCCTATTTTCATTATTTCCTTCTGTTCTCCTTGCCATTTCCTTGCCTTCTCACTTCTTCTTTTCATCTTTTTTTTTTCTACCCATCACCATCAACCTGCTGCCTTTGCCAAGTGTCACACTTATCAGGACCCCACCATCAACTCCCCACCATTTCCTCCTTTGCCCCTACAGCCAACCTCCTAGTTTCACCTTCACTCTCCGAATTGCCAGCACTCTCTGCTAAGAGTTGATCCATCTCATTCACACCTCAACCTATGCAAATATCTCATCTCACTACACCAATTTATTCCTCCCTGATTCTTGACCTTGTGAAGGAACTACCACATTTGTGACTCTGTCATCATCCACCGCTCCTTTTCTTTACGTTCAGTTCTCTTACTCCATAATGTCTACTACAAGAACGTACATAGAATGTCATAGAAAGCCAAACATTGAAATAATTAATCTTGTGTAGCACACTGCAAGTGATTGGATAGAACCAGGCAATATTCCTTCAGCTAAACTCTCTTTGGTACTTTGTGCATAGACTTTGTTGGTCTTTAACATCCAATGTCATCATCCAGTACATCTTGGATTGTGCCTCTACCTTCGCATTCATATTAATTTGACTAATTCTTGTTTTCCTTTGTGTAGTTGATCTCTCAAAGTAAGTTTTTACCTCTTTTGCTTTTCCTCTGATTTGGACAGTCAAAATTTCTACTCTCTAGAATCATTAATGTTTCTTTTTAATCATGGTACATTTCTTCAGGTTTGCACTCCTTTAAGACCTAATGATGAGGAGCTTCCATCCCCATATGTTGAGGAATTCAGGTATGCCGCGTGCTTCCTAGGAATGAGTTCCTTATCTTCAGTGGATGTCCCAGGGGTTCAGTTGATAAACCCATAATGGCTCATCGTTTTTTCCCATCAGCCTACTGGTTGTTCTTCATTACATATAAAATTGTGGTTGTGTGGCAACTTGCAAATAAAAATATTGTATGTCATTTTTAAAAATAGTTTGCTGTAAAGCTAATTGCTTCTGAACAAAGTTTTAGCTAGTAGGAAAGGGGCCTATTGCCCCTTATCAAATTGGCAGTGAACTAAACTGGGTTGTTGAAGCTCAACCAACAGTGGACTGACTTAACAAAATTGACAATACAAATTTCGATACTGTTAGATACCTTGCCTTATGTTGCTATGCTAAATTTGACTAGTCGAGCACTTGTCTTTAAAGCTTCAGCTGTTATGAGAGACACTCATATATATATTTTAAACGTTTTTTTATATCTGTCATGTGTACCATATTATCACTCTTGCATTTCCATTTACATGTCTGTACATTCTTAATCCTTTCAGAACAATGCGTACGGTATCAAAGCCTCATGACGCTGCTGTAAATACTATTTATTATTAAATGGCTGCTGCACTGTTTCTTCTCCATTTTTGTTTAAATTGACATCGTGTAGTTAAGTTTTTTGAACCGTCTAATCCGGAGACAATCGATCGGGACATATAAAAATTTCCTTCGATCATTGAAAAATTGAGAGGCATTTATGATGATCTATCCAGATGCAACTCTGGACTTTCTGGAATCCACACTCGAGATCTAATCACTACACCCGGGGCATTTCTTTCCCATGTTAATTCAACATATCTGCAGTCATTTGAAGCGGTAAGTTAACTTTGATACCTGTCACTGGAGCTGAGGTAACTTCCAGTCAGTCGAACTCTTCTCCCATGGCAGAACAACATCCAAGAACAGGGGTAAGGTGAAGAAATTAACAGCCTCCTCCTGTTCTTTTAAATGAATTCAACTGTAAAATCACACAAGGACCCTCTTTTAATCGCGTAAGTACATCCTTTCAATTTATTGCACAGTAGGTGCTTTTGCCTTCGTCGGTTCCTCGACAATCTGAAAATTTACATTTTGCCTCGTAGTCGTTGTTAAATTGTTTGACAGTGAATTTATTTGTTGAAGCGAGCAAAAACAAAGGCACAATAATTCACTCTGTATTTAATTTAATACATACGTAGGGCGGGGCGATAACGTAACTTAACATTCCACAGTGGGTCAACCCTCAATGCCACCTAACCACAGCCTTCGAAATCACAATCCCAAATCTACTTCCACTTGGATCATGCGACGGCCACTTTACTCGTCGTCGCCGCCCCCGCCGCCGCCGAAGATGGAGAAGCGGTAGTAGAGGAGGCAGAGGATGAGGAGGAGCAAGAGGCCGATGCCGACGGGGGACCCGCCGACGCGGTGGACGGAATCGGGGGAGCCCGCGGAGAAGATCTCGGAGAGGATGGCGCCGCGGTCGGAGGATAGGAAGCGGATGAGGAGGATGAGGAGGACGGGGAGGAGTAGGAGGCCGGCAGGACTGAGGATGTCGGAGATGGCGCCAGTGATGGCCTCACCTCCGCCACCGACGAAGAAGGGGGCGGCCACCACCAGACCAACGACGACCGCGAGCAGGATCCCGTGGGGCGGCGCGGCTTCCTGATCCACCATGACTGCTGCTCCTCTCTGGTTCATGGTAAGGGGAGAAAAGAAGGGATCCGAGGCGGTGGGACTTGGTAGGGCGAACGAACCGGGATACTTATGTTGGCAAATCGGCTGTCGGTCCAATCAAAACGGCGAGCCAATCCAACCGGACCGGTCCGGCCTATTTTTCTTGCCTTAGACGAACAAGATTGAAAATTGGGTACGAACGATGAGTCGGTTTGGTTCATTGGTTGGGCCGGATAACGGCGGCGAGGTTATGACTCATAATGACATCATCAGAAGAAACCGGAGCGGCCTTCTACGAGTTGAAACGGTGGAGCCCACCAGAGGGGCACACCTGATCTCGCGAGGCGATCACGTGAGAAGGTGATGGCGATATGTACGACGGGGAGAGACACGTGAAGCAGCAAATATCGCGCACCTTGTTTTAACCATTAATATCATAAATAGAGAGAAATATTTTAAAACTATAAAAACTTGAATATAAATAATAATATTTTCTCATAGGTGACGCCTGACACGACTATCTGATATAAATAAATTTTAAATTTTTTAATTTCTCCCATTCATTTGTACCAATACTTTTCTCTTTCTTTATATAAAATGGTACTAATTTATATAAATTAATACTAAAATGGTATTGATTTCATATGGTGTTGATTTATAAAAAAAATTTAAAGAGTGTTGGTACCGCCAAACTACACTATCAATATTGATGTTGATTTTTACAAACCAACACTAACGTGGTGATACTTTTCTCAAACCAGCACCACCGCATAGTATTGGTTTGAGAAAACCAACACCATGTGGTGGTTTTCATTTATACAAACTAGCATCAATGTTGGTTCTGAATGTTACAAACCAAAATTAACAATTTGGTGGTGTTGATTTCTCAAATCAGCAAGACATTTATACTAGTTTCTACGAATCAGTATCAACCTGATGTTGATTTTAACCAGCACCACAGGGAGCTAGTTTCTACAAACTAGCACCAACGTGGTACTGATTTGTAGAAATCAACATCAAGTTAGTATATATATATATATATATATATAGCTGAGGTGTGCGCGCCTGTTCAGACCTGAGATGCCTAGAATGCCTAGAACGAATCTAGGCGTCTAGATTCAATCTCGTCATGCCCTCAGGGGACCCGCATATCCGATGACAAACGGATAATATTTTCCCTGTACAGCGGACAATCTGAGATATTTATATAGGGCATATACGACCAATACACAACCATAACCAATACGACTGGAATCAACAAAATAAAAGAAACAATCACTATACAAATTTCATAAAAGACATATCTGACTGCGAATCGGTCCGACTAACGACAAAACAACTAACACATAAGCCCCTTAGGGGCACACATAAATACAAAACACAAATACATTGTTGGGGATCGTGCAGTCGGCGAGAGGGGGTGAATTGCCTTTAAAAAATAATAAAAACGATCTTTTATTTTGCTAACGAAGATGGAGATTAGTTAACAAGCAAAACATAACATAACATAAAAGAAATAATAACATAAATAAAAAGAGGCACAACCAATTAGTTGGTTTGTAACAGGAAGATTACTAATCCAAGACAAATAAATACTCGTTCTTCTAATGTACTCCTTAGGGCGGAGAAGTCTCTTATACAAATTAAAACTCAGAAAGACAGAGAAACTTAAAGAGGAATTTCGTGCACAAATGAATTGATGAAAAGAACTAAGTTCAAGGGTCTATTTATAGCCCCTGTGAAATTCTATCAGTTGCTGACGTGGCCTTACATGGGTGCCTAACATGTGGCTCAGCGGTTATCCTTATCGCAATAGCCGCGAACGGCTAGTTCTGGATGAGGTCAAGACCTCTCAAGCACCCATATAGACTAGGCCGCCTATATGGTCGGGCGCTCGTATCCATGCGGCGCTTGAGTGCTCGGGCGTCTAAGTGCTTATTGGTCAGCCTTTGGTTGACCAAACTTCTCTTGGCTTTCTAGGTGATCTCTAGCCCTCCGGAGTCGGGCTCACCCGAACCCTTCTCCAACCTTCTTCTCGAGCGTGCTTTTTCCCGGCTTCTCGTCCCTCGGACGTTGCACGCGTCCTTCTCGCTCCACCGGTGTACTCTTTCACAGACCTCTACCTCCCTCGGATGCACTGAGCCCGTCGGCTCTCTATCCATGTCATCGTTCTCGTCCGCTGCGTCTTTCTCTTGACTTCCTGTGCTCCTAAGTTTCTGCACACTTAGACACCGGGATCAAATACCTACAGGACCTAACTTGACTCGGTTGACCATATCAAAACTAACCCGGGGTACTTACATACATGTCAACAAAATAGAATAAAAATACACAACAAACACCTACAACACAAATACCACGACAAAGTCAACTAGAGTTATCTCAATGGAAGGGGGCTGGATGCTGGGATTTCTCCTAGCAACTCCAAGTATCAGCCTGGAAATATAACATAAGGTCAATAGGAGTAAGTCCTGTTAAGGCAATCTATGGTCCATGAGACCATGTGTTTTGATGTTTGGGCAAAAACTTTAAATTAGGTTT
The DNA here is from genome assembly GCA_024364735.1 of Boesenbergia rotunda. Classification (NCBI taxonomy): domain Eukaryota; kingdom Viridiplantae; phylum Streptophyta; class Magnoliopsida; order Zingiberales; family Zingiberaceae; genus Boesenbergia; species Boesenbergia rotunda. Next base: position 27,259 of record JAGFNQ010004530.1, read on the forward strand.
ACCCTTGTATTTGATATGTGTATTTGACCGTGCAGGTTCTGCAGGATACACATATAACCCAGCTTGACGGTTTCGGGTTCAGCAAAGGATGGAGAGGCATCCGAGGGACCATAGACAAGACAGCAATGATGAGTCGAGGGAAGTGCACTTCGAGACATACGTGAATGATGACATGAGGATGAGCCGTAAACTTATATACATCCGAGGGAGGAGAGCCAAAGCGTGGAAGGCTTGAAGGCAAGAGTCAAATATACAAAGGAAGAGTCAAGTGAGTCGTGAGGGTCCGAGTGCGAGTGAACTGTACTCGGGAAGCGAAACCCTAGGTTTAGGGTTTTACCAATCGACCGGTATGGGATCAATTGGCTGGTTGAGGTAACAGAAGGATCAGTTGACTGGTTAAGGTTATAGAAGGATCAGTCGACTGATCTTCTGTGCAGTCAACTAGTGTCGACTGAATACAAACGTTGGGTTGTAACGTTCAAATTCGATAGTTAGCAGTCGATTGGTGTTGGCCCCAGTCGACTAGTAATGGTTGAATCAACAACGAGCTCTATTTAAGAGAGCTCGATTTGCTTGAGCAAGGTTGACGAAATTGGTCTTGGTTAAATGTCAATTAGTAGTCTATCAAGCTCAGAGTTCTTGTTGAGGTTGTGATGAGGTTTCTCTACCCACAAGGAGCGACACGAGCTAGTGGGAGATTTTCGGGGAGTCATTCACCGATAGATCGGGATCGTTCACCATACAGACTGCCATGGAGTAGGAGTTTTATCTCCGAACCACGTTAAACCGGTTGTCTTCTTGTTTGTGTTAATTTAGTTTAATTGCTATTCCGCTTGTGCACTAACATGTGTAGGAAGAAGAGAATCGCGAATTAAGTGAGTGATCTGCTATTCACCCCCTCTAGCTAGGTCATCAATCCCGGACCTAACTTGACTCGGTTGACCACATCAAAACTCACTCGGGTTACTTCCATACATGTCCACAGAATAGAAAAAAATACACAAGAAACACCTGCAACACAAATACCAAGACAAAGTCCACTCAAGTCGTCTCGACGGAAGGGGACTGGATGTCGGGTTTTCTCCTGGCAACTCCTATTGGTGCAATTAACCCAGGTTTGATCGGATAGATCATGAGTTTTGATGTGTGTGCCAATATGATTAAGTTAAGATTTTATGTTGGTTTGATGTGTGTTTCATGCAGGACTTGGTGGAGCACACAATTGGGAAATCTTATCTTGATGCTCAGGTTCATGAAGTCGGTGAAGGATGACGCATCCTAGGGACCGCTGAACGAGGAGCAACAGAGTGGAGCCGAGGGAAGCTGACTTCAAGGCATACACGAAGGATGGCATCGGGACGAACCGAGGGCTTGGATGCATCCGAGGGATAAGAGCCAAAGGAAGAGAGCTTCAAAGGGTGACTCCGGAAAGGATGAGTGTGAGTGTGTAACAAGATCAGTTACTTGGTAGGGACACCAGTTGACTAAACTTTCTAGAAGTTTCGAATAGGAGGAACAATCAAATGATCTAGATGGCAGTCGACTGGTCTATTCGAAAACTAATCGTTTGGCTAGTCGTTGGCTGAACACCAGTCGACTGGCTTGGTAGCAATCGACTGGTGTCGGGGTTGAGATATTTTGTTAACAACTCTCTCCTCTATTTAAAGGAAGGCTTTGAGACTTGAGAAAGATTATCTCTTAAGTGAGAAACTGTCTTGATCAAGTGCTCATGCTCCCTAAGCTCAACTATTCCTCTTACCCTAACTCCCAATCATGTAAAGGGGAAGAGTGTGTTGTGAGAGGTTGTTCAACACCATAAAAGAGAAAGTATTAGCCGAAGATTGCCGGGAATTAATCTACCGAAGGATTGAGGGTTCGTCCACCTCACGGACACGCCTTGGAGTAGGAGCAAGTAATCTCCAAACCACGTAAAAGGTTAAGTGTTAGCATTGTTTCTACTTCCTTAGTTTGCATTTTCGCTTGCGCACTAACTTTGTAGGAAGAGCAAAGCAAATTGGACGAAAAGCTATTCACCTCCGCTAGCCAGTCCATCAGCCCCAACAAGTAGTATTAGAGCGCAAAGTCGCCCTTCAACGGACTAATCACCGAGAAGAGCAAATTCTCATCAAAATGGCAGGCTTGCACATTCAACCACCCAAATTTGAAGGAGAATTCTCTTGGTGGAATAAAAGGATGGAGGTATTCTTCAATACCGATTTTGATATAATGTTAATTATGAAAAATAATTTTGCAGTACCTAGGGATCAAGAAAACAAGTCACTCAAAAAGATAAGGTGGAGCAAGAAGCAAAAGGATGGTCTGTTGGGGATCGGTGCACCGACTAGAGGGGGTGAATAGCTCATTGCCCCCAATGCGTCGGTTTCTTCCTACACGTGTTAGCAAGTGTAAGCGGAAATACAAACTATAAACTAAAACAATGCTAACACAAACCGTTTATGTGGTTCGGAAATAAAGGTCCTACTCCACGGCGTGTCCGTAAGGTGGACGATCTCGATCCATCGGTGGATGAGTCTCCGGAAGACTTTCGGCTAGCTCGCGTAGCTCCTTGTGGGTGGAGAAACCTAACCACAACTCGCACAAGACTCCTGAGCACAAAGACTACTAATTGGCCTTTAACCAAAGTTAATTTCGTCAATCCTAGCCAGCCAAACTGAGCTCCCTTAAATAGAGCTCGTGGCTAAATTAGTCGTTACCAGTCGACTGGTGCCAACACCAGTCGTCTGGTCAACCTGAATTCGAATGTTATAGTCTAACGTTCGAATTCCAGTCGACACCAATCGATTGCACAGAAGATTAGTCGACTGATCTTTCTGTGTAATCGACTGCCCAAACCCTAAACCTAGGGTTTCCCTTCCCGAGTACAATTTTCTCAGCACTCGAACCCTCACGACTCAGCTGACACTTCACCTAGCAGCCTTGCCCTGTTGCCTTCAAGCTTTCTTCAACTTTGGCTCTCGTCCCTCGGATGCATACAAACCCACGTCTCGTCCTCATGTCATCCTTCGCGTATGCCTTGAAGTGCGCTTCTCTCGGATCATCGTTCCTGCTTTGTCCACGGCCCCTCGGACTCATACAAGCTCATGGCTTGTCTCCTCATGTCATCCTTCACCGGACCCGAAGCCGTCTAGTTAAGCCTAAGTGTATCCTGCAAACTTAGATACTCACATACACATATCAAATACAAGGGTGAACCTAACTTAAATCTTTTGCCCAAATATCAAAACATATGGTTACTCCGGACTATAGATTGTTCCAACAATCTCCCCTTTTTGATATTTGGCAATACGTTTAAGTTAGGGAAAATAAATAGCAAATATAATGCTATTAAACATTTTGGACTTACGTTGCCAAGGCTATATCTTGGACTTATACTGCTAATGCATATGCAATGTAAACATATATGAATCCTATCACAAAGCATCCCCACACCTAAACTCCCCAAGAGTTAGGATTTTTATCAAAACGAGCTTTTTAAAGAACCTCTCCAAGGCTCATCCTACATTAGACTTACAAATACTTTTTTAAGAACCTCTCCAAGGTTCCTCCTTTGCCAATAAATGAACAACAATGCTCCCCCTTTACGTAAACTCCCCCTTAACCTAGGATTTCTTGCAAAGGCGTGTTTGGCTTCCCACTTAAGCCTAACACTTCTCCCCCTTTGCCACACATTAAAAGGGCTCCAATAATATCCCAATTATTGGATCCTTTAATCTCTAATGAGTGCAAACATTGTGTATTAGCATCCCCATAAGATTAAACACTTGTTTTATATCATTAGAATACTTTTCGACTGCTGAAAAATAGTTTCAGCTTGTATCAGTCGACTGAGACAGTTACCAATCAACTGACCTAGTCAAAAAACTATACAGTAGCTAGTCTCTCTCTAGACAGCACTGTTACCAGTTGACTGCCTCCTGAGCCAGTCGATTGATATCCTGATTTCAACCTTTTCAATATTCTTAACTCAATTTCAGAAATGCATAACTAATTCCACATATCTCCAAAAATTCTCAAATTTTATGGAGAAATTTGTGGTACCCGTCTCTACTTGCGAAAAATATATTCAAAAATATATCTATTACAAATCCCAAAATTGACACAAAATCCAAAACTAGCTAAATAGTTCAATTGAACCTTGACCTAAAGTCCTAGTTTTGGCCTCCTCTTGATGTCTCTGCCCATACCAAACCACAATGCATCCCTAGCATTGATTGATATGACATCTATACATCAAAAACTAATTTTCATGTAATATGACCCCAATATCATATTTTCATGCATGACACTCACTTCCAATGTGTCAAATCCCTAGGATTGAGACTCAAATCCGTCTCCAAATCATTTGGCACACTCCTTGGTCCATCTAGACTTCCAAGAGAAATTCTCCCGAGATCTATTGACCATGGGTCCCAACTTGTCTCCTAGAGCTCCCCCTTGAGCTCTTAGCCTTAGCCATCTCCCTAAGTGACTCTTCTACAAACACAAGGTCACACTGGTGTACCACCGGTGATTCTTGGCCTACAAACCTAACCTTCTTAACTTTGGACACCTTGTCCTTGGTTAAGTTTTTCTTTTACCCTTTAAATTTCTTTCCCTTGCCATTTTTGGGTTTCCCCTTGCTATAGTTATATGACACTCTTGCATATGACTTCTCCATAGCATTGGAGAACATAGATCGGTATCCTAGACCCGATCTATCATTGTTGGATTTTTGATCATCCAACACCATACCTAAACCTTTAGATCCAAAGTGAATCTATTTAGGATTTTCTCTAATTTATCAAGATTTGCCCTCAAAGCTTGATTTTCCCTTTCTAGGTTCTTAAACCTAGAATCGACATATCCACCTTGGGCATTCCTAGACCTACTCATTCTAGACATATGTCTCCCTTTCTTGGGATTAATGTCTTGGTCCTTAGGTCTAATGATTTTGAATTTTTCATGATGCATGAATTTCCTATGGTTTTGATATACATTATTAACTCTATATCTATCATGATATTTAAATCCAAAATTATGCATGGGTAAATAATTAACATTATTTCTAACATGCATGGAGGAGTTTGAATTACACCTAAAATTAGGGATTACCTCCCTTACCCTTGTAGCTCCCCCTTAATGTGAGCTCCTCTTCTTCTCCTTCTTCTCTCACTTTCTCAAATGTTCTAATTTCTTGAATTATCTTTTTCTTGAGCACTTGGTGTGGTAATATCCTAGCTCACCACATGTGAAACACCTAATGTGCTTTTTCTCCTTCTTTTCCCTATAACCAGTGTTAGATTTTAAAGCAATTAACTTGAGTTTAGTGTTTACCTCCTTTTTCTTATCCAATGGACACTTGTCCTTGTAGTGTCCCTTCTCATTGCACCCAAAGCAAATAATGTGGTCTTTTGACTTTGCTTTGGTAGAGGTGGAAACTTCTTCTTGCTCCGGTATTGAGGATGGTCTCTCCTCCCCTCAATCCTTGAAGTGAAAACCTTCCGGGTGATTGCTATTATTGAGAAGCTGCCTCCCAGATGGAAGGACTTCAAGAACTACCTGAAGTACAAGCGAAAGAAGATTAATGTGGAGGAACTCGTTGTTAGATTGCGCATCAAAGAAGACAACAAGAATTTTGAGAGAAAGTTATTCTCTCACGCTTCTGTGAAAGCCAACGTGATTGAGTAAGGTCAAAACTCGAAATGGAAGAATTCCAAGTCTTCCAAGATAGGATCTAAAAGAGGCATAAGAAAAAAATGTTGGTGCAGGAAGCACCAGATCGAACCTTGTTTTGATATTTGGCAAAGGATTCAAAGTTAAGGGTTGTTTGGTATCTAACAATGCTGCTTGAGTGTGCAGGAAAGCAAGTCCTAGCGAAGGGCTGCTAGGCACCTGACGAAGGGTTGTCAGGAAAACAAGTCCTAGCGAAGGGCTGCTAGGCACCTGACGAAGGGCTGCCAGGAAAACAAGTTCTAGCGAAGGGCTGCTAGGCACCTGACGAAGGGCTGTCAGGAAACCAAGTCCTGGCGAAGGGCTGCTGGGCAAAAACCAAGTCCTGGCGAAGGGTTGCTGGGCAAAAACCAAGTCCTGGCGAAGGGCTGTTGGGCAAAAACCAAGTCCTGGCGAAGGGCTGCTGGGCGAAACTCAAGACCTAGCGAAGGGCTGCTGGGCAAAAGTCCAACTGGAGGATCCGGTTGGCACCAGGTAAACTCTCCCGAGAGGAGTAGGTGAGGACGCGTTCCCCTCCGAGGGAACATTAGGCGTCGGTTCGACCTAGGGCTCCATTTTGGAGACCAAAGTCAGAACCAAGACAGCTGAGGCTGTATAAATTAAATTAAATATTTGTTTTATTGTGTTTTGGACTAACCCTGGAAGCAGGACCGAAGGAACGTGTGTCTGCAGCTCAGGATGCCTCAAAGGAAAGAGGCAACTGCTGACCAGGGCGCCCAGAGTGTCCCGGGCGCCCCCAAGGTGAACACAAAACACAAAGAAAGCAAATAAACCTCGATAGTACATTCTGAGGGCGCCCCCACTGTCCCGGGCGCCCCCATGGCAAACCAACTGAAGAGTTAAGCTGCTGCCGCGTCTGCACTGCGCACCCAGGGCGCCCCCAGCGCCCAGGGAGCCCCCAGCCACTCTTCCGTAGGAGACTTCAGCGTTGCGGATAAGAGTTGGCCGAGTCAACCAGGGCTCCCCCAGCGTCCAGGGCGCCCCCGTCAAGAACTTATCCCGAGGTTCAAGGGATAAGTCGTTGACTGCGCCTTGTGTGGATCTGCTGCCACGTGGGGGGGGGGGGGCGCCCCCGTCGACCAGGGCGCCCCCAGGCACTATAAAAAGGGCCCTAGACCCTCCTCTTCAAGACACCGCTTTCATTCAACACATCCAAACTCTCTGACGACCGCGCTCTGCTCCAGGAACTTCCCGACTCAAGTCCGAAGCGCCGTCTGTAACGCCCCAAAATTTCCATTTTTAGTTCTTAAAGTCCTTAGAATTATTTAGAAATGGTTTAGAAATATTCTAGATATTTTTAGGAATTTTTAGAGTATTTTTATGGAATTTTCCGAGTCCGTTTGGTATTTTTGGAAAAAAAAAGAAAAAAAGGAAAAAAAATGGAAAAACCAATTAAGTGCAGCGGGTGGATCGAACCCGCGACCACCGCGAGACAACACAAGCGCGCAACCGGCTGGGCTAGGGGTATCAAGCACAGCAAAGGGTGGAGAGACTTATATTTAAGGGGTAGTTAGGTCGATCCGCCCCATAGGTATAAATAGATAATTAAAGAGAGAAGTTTTATTTCTCTCCTCTCCAAACCCTCACCATCCGCCGACCCCTCTCCCTCTCCTCTCTTGGGCGACGCCGACCAACATCAAGGCCAAGAGGGCCAGCCAAGACTCTTCTCCAAGAGATAATTCTATATTCGGGATCCCCGCGGCGAGAGGAACGCGTAGACGTGAAGAATTCTCCGAGATCTCAAGTTTCTCTCGAGTCCTAGACGTCAATCTTGGTTGTAAGTCCAAGATATCAATGTAAGTACTGCTCACCTGCAGTAAGAGGCGGTTTTTCCGCGAGAATTTCCTTTAAAAGTTTTAAAAGAGATAGTTTCTTTAGTTTATGATTTTTGGCATGTGATATTAGTTCATTATATGTTTGTATAAGTTGATTAAGCACCCTATATGAGATTAGGGCTAAGAAAAGTTATGAGAAAAGAAAAGAGAAGATAAAGATAAGAAAAGAAAAGGCCAAGGCCTTAAGAAATCCCCAAAAGTCAAGACTTAGGGATTTTAGCACGCAAGGTGCTCGAGAAAATGCCAAGGCATTTACAGATAAGAAAGAAAAGAAAGAAAAGCTATTTTATTTTATAAGGCCAGTACCCGGCGTCCAAAGGCGTCGTTAAAGAAATCCAGGTGTCCAATTCCAAGGTCTTGGCCCTGGTAGACCAAGGTCTGCTCTATTAGGATTGGTGGCTCGCTACCCCAACCTTTTAGGGAACGCGCATCAGATGATACTTACGTCTTCAGTGGATCCAAGTGATTATTATTTTCAAGTATATGCTTTAGCAAAGTTTCGAAAGTTTAAGAAAGTTTTCAAAAAGTTAAAGAATAGCTAAAGTTTCAAGTTGAGCCAAGAAAAGTAAATTGAGATTTATTATTGCTTGAGTATGCATGTTTTGAGTTATACATGTTCTTAGTTTTCTTTCAAGCATATTAGCATCTCATATGATTTTCATATTGTTCTAGAAGCATGTTTGCACATTTCGAGATTTTGTGAGCTAGATAGTACTTACTAAGCTTTTTGCTTACTAGATACATTTCCTCTTACTGCAGATAAAGGTAAAGGCAAGCAATTCTGAAGGAAGACGACGAGGCGGTGCTGAGTAAAGTGTGTGTGGTGGCTGATTATGGAGAGATCTTTGGCACAAGACAATTTAGTTGTTTAATTCACAATGTTATAGTTCATTTGAATTTCAAGTTCTTGTTTTATGGAGTTTAGCGAACATTTAAGTTTTGGATAGTTTTACATACTCAATTTCTTAGAGTAAAGATTCCATGTCATTTCTTTTAGCCTATATATTCTTATGATTGCATTGGATGAGTAGAAATGTGAGTAGTTGGAGATATTGATACTTTGTTAGAGAAATAGATGCATGTGCCAAGATAGTATCAATTTCTTCTTTGAATTAAGTTTCATTGCTTAAATATGTTTAGAAAAGTTGCATTCACATTTCATAATGCTTTAGCAAGGTCATAGAACATGTATTTGGCGTCATGAATGTATAGAAGTCAAGATTGGTACAAACTTTAGTGTTAAAGTTCATATAACTTGAATAGTTTATTTTCTTCCGCAAAAGTCCAAATTTCAAGTTTATGGATTCGTTTTGATTGGCTAAACTCATTTGAAAACTGTCATAGAGTGTAGAAATGGTGTCATGATTCCTTATGGCTCGAAATTATAGGTTTGGAGGAGCTGTGAAGCAACTGCCGAAACCTGAGTTTTCTGAATTCAGACCTACCAGTCGACTGATGCAGTATCAGTCGACTGATACCCGATTGTGGTGTTGGGCGAGGCAAGCTTCAAAGTGTACCATTTGCGAGCTTTTGAGATAGAAAGTGTGATATGTTATTATACATGACTGCTTAAGTTAGAATATAATTGTTAGATGAATTTAAAAGTTTAAAAAAAAAAGAGATTTCCGCATTTTTAGTCATGTATCAAAAGTAGAGAAGTAGAGAGAAGTAACGATCCGTCTGAAGGTAGAGAAGGCGGGTCGCTACAGGTGGTATCAGAGCAGTTCCCATTCTCCAGCATCACACACACATCAACATCAACCTTGCTGTCTTCAAGTAAGAAAGCTTTAAGTTTCAGTTTTTCTATTGCTCCTTTATTTAATTGCAGTACAGAGAAATGCTTAAGTACTTACTCATATGTGCATAGAACAAGGAAGCATGTTTAATACCTTAGTATCACGGAATCATGTTTAATCCCTAGAATGGATATTAGAGAAATGCTTAAGTACTTACTTGATTTGCCCAAAAGTAAGTTTTGGGATTATGGCACGCAAGGTGCTTGATAAAAGTTTTGAGCAAGACCAAGGTCTTACTAAGCCCTAGAACGAGTTCTAGGATTAAGAAATGAGATAAGAATCAAGACCAAGGTCTTGTTATATCCTAAAGCAAGTTTGGGAACATTACCATTAAGTGTTAAGTTATACATTTGAGGACGTCCTAGAAAGGCCCGAAACGAGGAGCAAGCTCCTAGAGGGCAAGAGGCAACAGAGTCAGTACCCCCACCAAATCTCTTAGACGTGGTGGCTCAGTTACAGAGACAGTTAGCAGAACAACAGCAAGTTATTGCCACTAGGATGGCTAACCAGCAGGTCGTTATTATTACCTCGCCAGTGGCGAATGTAGTGGCACCAGTTGTGATCGAAGACCCATCGATTACATCTGTAGTTCGGCAAGGGGAGTAAGGCAAGAAGCGTACCTCATTCAGTAGGAGAAACCGAAGCCAGGGAACTTCCCAGGCACAAGCAAACCATGGGATGCTTAAGCATGGTTCAAAACGTTGGAAAGAATAGTAGGGCTACTGGACTGGCATGAGGTAGAGAAGATAAAGTGTGCATCTTTCTGCCTTACGGGAGATGCTAGAATATAGTGGAAGAGAGTCAAGGCCAAGAGAAATGTCAGCCAGATGACATGGGCCGACTTTGAGACTGAGTTCTTCGAAGAATACTTTCACATGCAAGTAACCAACAAGCATTACGATGAATTCACGGAGTTCAGACAAGGAGAACTATCCGTGGATGAAGCAGTGAAGATGTTTAAGCGGTTAGCTCATCTGTGCCCAGAGCTAGTTAGCAAAGAAAAAGAGATAGTTAGGCTAATGCTCAAGATGTTAAGGCCTGAGATAGCGTTGAAGGGGGCTAGCGGTGTTAAGAGGCCGCAAACCTCCGAAGAACTAATAAGTAGTGCTTTGATCACTGAGCACTACTTAAACAGTATAAAGGCCACCAGAAAGGTTGAACGATGAAGTTCTTAACAACCTTACCGTCAAGGGAAGTAATGGCCTCTACTCAGAGGCTAAGGGCAGTACCAATCGGGATTTCCAACCGAGAGCTCTATAGTGACTTGGTAGTCCTGGAGATGCAGGATTTCGATGTCATTTTAGGGATGGACTTCTTGAGCAAGTACAATGCTTCTATAGACAGCCGCAAGAGAAAAGTCAAGTTCACACCAGAAGCAGAACCTTCATTTGAGTTTATTGGAGACCCAAAGAGAAAGATAAAAAGGTTCTTATCTACCTTACAAGCTCAGAGAATGTTAGAGAAGAGGTGTTCTGGTTTTCTAGCTCATATAGTGGATGCAAGTCAAGGAGAAGGATTGAAGAGAGAAGAAGTGAGGGTAGTCTGTGACTATTCTGAGGTGTTTCCTGAAGAGTTACCAGGACTCCCTCCCAATCGGGAAATTGAGTTTGAAATTGAGTTGGCCCCAGGAACCAACCCAATTTCGAAGGCACCTTATCGCATGGCGCCAGCAGAACTGAAAGAATTGCAAGAACAATTGCAAGAGCTGCTCGACAAGGGTTTCATCCGCCCTAGTCATTCACCTTGGGGAACTCCTGTACTTTTCGTCAAGAAGAAGGATGGGTCTGTGCGTCTGTGCATAGACTACAGAGCTCTGGACAAGGTGACCATCAAGAACAAGTACCCCCTTCCTGGAATAGATGATTTATTTGATCAACTCAAAGGGGCTACAGTGTTCTCGAAGATAGACCTGCGTTCTGGGTATCATCAGCTAAAGGTTAAAGAGAGTGACATCCCCAGGACGGCCTTCAGGACAAGATACGGCCACTACGAATTTGTAGTGATGCCTTTTGGAGTAACCAATGCTCCAGCAGTCTTCATGGAGCTGATGAACCACATCTTCAGGGAGTATCTCGATAAATTCGTCATTGTATTTATGGATGATATCCTCATATATTCACAGACTCCAGAGGACCATGCTACACACTTGAGGATAGTGCTGCAGATCCTTCAGCAGGAGAAGCTCTATGCAAAATTCTCAAAGTGTGAGTTTTGGCTAGATCAGGTGACCTTCCTAGGTCACATTGTATCCAAAGAAGGCATTCAAGTTGATCCAGCCAAGATAGAGGCAGTCAGCAACTGGTGTAGACCCAAGAATGCCAGTGAAATCAGAAGCTTCTTAGGCCTGGCAGGATATTACAGAAAATTTGTGGAGGACTTTTTCAGAATAGCCTCTCCACTCACAGCCTTGACCAGAAAGAACAAGAAGTTTGAATGGTCAGATAAATGCGAGCACAGTTTTCTAGAGCTGAAGAAGAGACTGACCAGTGCTCCCATCCTGACTGTTCCAGAGAGTGACAAGGCCTTTGCCATCTACAGTGATGCATCTAAGATGGGCCTTGGAGCTGTCCTCATGCAAGACGGTAAAGTAATAGCATATGCCTCCAGGGCAGCTCAAGGACTACCGAGAAGAATTATCCTACGCATGACCTTGAGCTAGCAGCTGTGGTTTTCGCACTGAAGCTCTGGAGACACTACCTGTATGGAGTGCAGTGCAGAATCTTCACAGACCATCAAAGTTTGAAGTACTTCTTCACTCAGAAGGACCTGAATATGAGGCAGCGCAGGTGGCTAGAGTTGGTTAAAGATTATGACTGTGAAATCCTCTACCACCCAGGTAAAGCTAATAAAGTGGCAGATGCACTGAGCAGAAAATCCTGTGCAGCACTGATGTCCCTATCATCACTGTCTCTACCACTTCAGAAAGAAATAAAAGATTTTGGAGTCGAGGTAATATTGGGCAATTTTCTGCATTGACCCTAGAGTCAACCCTGCTTAAGGATATACAAGAAAGCAAGTCAAGACCCAGAGATCCAGAAGATCAAGCAGGGGATCCAAGAGGCAGAAAATTCAGAGTTTCGAGTATCAGACAGTGGCATCCTCTATTTTGGAGACCGCCTTTGCGTCCCCAATGATGAGGAACTAAGAAAGAATATTCTAGAAGAGGCCCACAGTACCCCATACTCTATGCATCCTGGTTCTACCAAGATGTATCAAGATTTAAAGAAAAGATTCTGGTGGTCTGGACTCAAGCGAGACGTGTCCAGATATATCAGTACCTGCTTGACCTGCCAGAGGGTCAAAGCAGAACACCAGAGACCAGGAGGAGTTCTAA
>JAGFNQ010004530.1:44704-64117 GCA_024364735.1 Boesenbergia rotunda
TGAAGGTTTAGCATAAATAATTTCTTAAATTATTTAGCCACACATCTAAGCATGCAACCTTATCTTGTGTAGACATGATCATATATTTAAAATTTTGCAGAAATGTAAACTAATTTACTTGTTACCTCGCGTAACTCGAAGGAAGGGACGAGATCCAACCGTAAGCGTCCCTCGGAAGCTCCGCCTCTATTCGCGTCCACGCCGAGTATTTTCGGGATGACTTCGCAAAGCCACGAGTTTCGTGTTCTCGAGAACTACTAGATTCTCCGAGAACGCGACAAGAAACCAAGAAAGAAGTAATCATATCGGAAAAACTCACCACCAAGGTTGGCCGGAATCACAATTTTGGCGAGGAGGAGGAAGATGACTTGTGCCCAATCCCAAGGTGATGATGGCCGGAGAGGAAGAACGTCCCAACAGAAAAACTTCGTCGTCTCGGTGCTTCTCCTTGTGCTCACGGCAAGAAGAAGGGAGAAGAAGGGAGACGCCGGCCAAGAGAAAGAAGGGAGGAAAGGGAGAGAGCCCAAGCAAGAATACTTTGATTATTTCGAATCATTTCCAAGCCTTGCCTTGGGTCCTTTATATAGTGGCCTCTCAACCGCCAAGTCTCTTTTTTCATATGGAATAAATTTTCATAAGAAATTTATCATATAAATTTTCTATGACTTATTCCATCATGCCAAGACTTGATTTTATATCATGGTTAAAATCATATTTTAATTCATGATAAAAATCAACCAAGTCTTTTTTTTTCTTATGGAATTAATTTTCATAAGAAATTTATCATATAAATTTTTTTATATAAATTTCTTTATCATGGTAAATCAATCCATGATTGATTTTATAAAATAAAATAATCCAATCCATGGTTCATTTTAATTTTCATGAAAAATAAATTTCTTTATATAAATTTCTTTATCATGGTAAATCAATCCATGATTGATTTTATAAAATAAAATAAACCAATCCATGGTTCATTTTAATTTCCATGAAAAATAAATTTTATATAAATTTCTTTATATAAATTTCTTTATCATGGTAAATCAATCCATGATTGATTTTATAAAATAAACCAATCCATGGTTCATTTTAATTTCCATGAAAAATAAACCAAACCTTGGTTTATATAAAAAATTTATATCATCCATAATTTTATAAAACAAACCACACTTAATTTATTTTATAATTTGAACCAAACAATTTGGTTCCCTCCCTTTGTTGTGGCCGGCCAAGCAAAGAGGGTGGGGACCCTCTTTGGCCGGCCTATCCAGGCAACGCCCCAATGAATTAAACTCATTTAATTCATCTATTAAGTCTTCAAAAGACTTAGCCATTTTACGCTTCCGATGATGCGTCTCTGAAAAATTCAGATTCGACTTATCGATTGGCTCAACCAAACCTAATCTCTCTTGATTGGAAAATCTAATTTTCAACTCGTTTTAAATCCCTCGGATTACTCGTAGTGCGTGTGACTAAATAGGCTTTCGATTTATGTTGGCCGTCTATAATTAACCAATTATAGAACAATCATGAGTGGCACCTAGTAGTACATCATGATCCCCAATTAATCGAATGATCAACGGTTGACCTCAGAAATAATTCTGAAACCCTTCAGCAGCTATAATGAATCGTGCCCCATTCCCTTCACCATCTTATACCCACTTGGTTCAGGACATAGTCTATGTGTGTCAGTCCCCACTAGGCTGACTACGTCACACCTAGCCCAAGTAATGTTTTCTCATCCTACGGATTCTAATTACTCTCATGTATCTAAGAGATTCATACTCTGAACATGCCATGCTTTGGCCAGAGGCTTTGAGTAACAATCTGACGATAGGCCTTGGGTATACATCTCCTCGCAAGGAGTGGTGAATCCTTTGTAGGCTGTTCAAACATCTTCGGGCACTTCGGCTTATACCCGATCATCCTGGGTCCACACCTCCTTGGAGATGCTTGCTTAAGATGTCAAAGTATAAGTCTCCATGACCAAGATGACTTGAACACCGCAAGTCAAAGGAACATCGCACTTAAGCTGCAGTAAAAACTTCACTGACATATCTATATGTAGACTACTATATGAAGTTTTAATGTCAGTCACTCCAATGAACTAGTTCCCTTAACTAGCATTCATGTTTATCTCCGGACATCCCAATGTCACCAGCCAGTGAGAATCAGCCGATTAGAGAATAACCCATGCTAGTCTCAACAGAATTGATTGTGTCCATTTTTATCAATTCATCGACTAGGGACAATTTCAATACTTCACAATTGCACATGTAGAGATAATCACTAGTTGTGAATTCATCACAAATTCTCTCATCCTGTGAATTGTATTGCGGACATTAAGTAAATGAGTTTAAGATCTTAATCAAATACATAAACATGTATACTCAAATAGTGAATATTCATTTATTAAAATAAATGATTACAATCATAAGGCGATTGCCTTAGGACACTTTTGTCATATCACTAACAGTGGCGAGGTTTCTCCACCCACAAGAAGCGACAGAGTTAGCCAGAGGTTATTCGGGGAGTGATCCACCAACGGATTCTTGGATTAGTCATCCGTCTGGGGTGGATACCAAGTAAATTTTCTGTGTTAGCATTGGTTATTTTTTGTTTTATTGTTCTTGTTGGATTGGGTTGGACCGGCTAGAGCGGGGTGAATAGACGAAAAAAAAATGAAAAATGGAAGGCACTCGTCTTTAAAAAAAACTTGGTCGCAACTAAGGACGTTGCTTCCAAGGCAATGGACGCTCAATAAAAATCTCCTTGTGGCGGAGAAGCCTTACAAAAATAGCACACTAGACTTTTAGAGATTTTACAAGAATGAATAAGAATGATTAAAAAGGTTGAAACTCTAAGCCTATTTATAGCCTAAGAGAATAAATCTGGATTGTTGATTGTTGAGGAATTTTCTCTTGGTCGTTGATCCATGGATGTAATCTGGATGGCTGATCTTGGATGGGATTAAATTACATCCATTGGATCTGATTAAAGGATAAAGTTATCCTTTAAGAGATAACTTTGTCTTCTGCTCGCAACAGATAAATAACTTTATCATTTGCTCGCAACAACTTTAATTACATCTCTTCTTTATCTCAGTCGGTAAGATTGGTGATATATGTAGGCGAGGTTGCTGGTTCGAATCTTCACAACAACAAATAAAATTCTTTTTGTTTCAGGTGCCTGGTTTGACTTGGTCAAACTGACCAGTCTTTTGGTTCATCTTCTGGGTGATTTCCGGCCAACCGGAGTTAGGCTCACCCGAACCCGACTCCGGCCTTTCGCCCCTCGAGCGTCCTTCCTCCCGGCTTCTCGTCCCTCGGACACCGCGCACGTCCTTCTCGCTCCACCGGCGTACTCTTCCGCAGCTTCCGCGTCCCTCGGATTGTACCGAGCCCGTCGGCTCACTTCCCCGCACAATCCTTCTCGTTCGCTACGTCTTACGCTCGACTTCGTCCGTACCTAAGCTCCTGCACACTTAGCAGAGGGATTAAACATACCAGGACCTAACTTAAATCGGTTGATCACATCAAAATCAACCAGGGGTACTTACAGTTGTTGTTGTATATTCCGTTGTGCAACTAACCGTGTAGGAAGAAAGGGGTTCGAAAATTGCTATTCACCCCCCCTCTAGCAAACACTTTCGATTGTATAAGTTGTACACACCTGACCAAGAGCTGCTAAAACCCTACAACCTCTCGGTGTGTAGGCTTGACCTTGGAGCTGTACACGCCCGGCCAAGAGCTGCAAAACCCTACAACCTCTCGGTGTGTAGTCTTGGCCTTGGAGCTGTACACGCCCGGCTAAGAGATGCAAACCCCTACAGTCTCTTGGTGTGTAGGCTTGGCCTCGGAGCTGTACACGCCCGACCAACAGCTGCTAAAACCCTACAGCCTCTCGGTGTGTAGGCTTGGCCTTGGAGCTGTACACGCCCCGCCAAGAGCTGCAAAACCCTACAACATCTCGATGTGTAGGCTTGACCTCGAAGTTGTACATGCCCCCCCCCAAGAGCTGCTGTAACCCTACAGACTCTCGGTGTGTAGGCTTGGCCTCGGAGCTGTGCACGCCCGGCCAAGAGCAGCTAAAACCCTATAGTCTCTCGGTGTGTAGGCTTGGCCTTGGAGCTGTACAAGCTCCGCCAAGTGCTGTAAAATCTTACAACCTCTCGTTGTGTAGGCTTGTCTCGGAGTTGTACATGCCCGGCTAAGAGCTGCAAAACCCTACAAACTCTCGGTGTGTAGGCTTGGCCTCGGAGGTGTACACGCCCGGCCAAGAGCTGCTAAAATCCTACATCCTCTTAGTGTGTAGGCTTGGCCTCGGAGTTGTACACGCCTGACCAAGAGCTGCTAAAATCCTACAGCCTCTCGGTGTGTAGGCTTGGCCTCGGAGCTATACACACCCGGCTAAGAGCTGCAAAATTCTACTGCCTCTCAGTGAGTAGGTTGGGTCTCAGAACTGTACACGCCTGGCGAAGAGTGGCAAAACCCTGCGACCGCTTGGGGGTAAGCCTGGCCTAGAATCTGCACAGACCCGGATAGAAATCGAACATTCTAAGGGGGACTCTTGATGGCAGATAGGGTAAGGAAGCTGCAATGGTCGTTGCACCCGCTTTTATAGGGATGCGCCGCACCCCTCTCAGCAATAAGGGAGTGGCACGTCGAGGGTATGCACAGGCTATGTCACGCCCCGAGACCCAGGAGTCGTTGATCCAATAGAAAATCGGACAGCACCTCCCCTGTCCGGCGGACAATTTACACATACAAACAATATATATGACAACCCACGCAGTATGTATTTGGCCTCAGGCCTCCAAAATAGATAAACACAACGTAAAAGTACCCGACAACTAAGTAATTCATACCTGACTGCGGACCGGTCCGACTTACGACGAAACAACCAATACACAAAAGCCCTTTAGGGCACATGACACATATGACATATACAAATCACTAAAAGTAATATAGAACAATGCACTACACAGGACAAAACAAAATCCTGCGGTCGCGATGGGTGGGGACTGGCTGCTGGGCTCCTCTGGCGACTCTAAGTATCTCAACCTGAAATAAAAATATATGGTGAGTCCATAACTCAGCGAATACCCAACAGATATGCGTAGAAAGTTATACTAACAATAAGAGTTCCGCTAATACAGTCGCATATCAACAGTAAGGAATGACTAGTACTGAACATACTGAGGTAGATACATACCTGAATCCATCTAACCTGTAAAGAGGGTAATAAATACCAAATGGAACAACAATAGACATATAAGCAGGATAACAAGTCTCCAGTATATGCAATGTCAAACAAGTGCAAGAATCAAGTGCAGCAAACAATGCACGATGTAAAGTATGCACATGGTACAATGACATGTGTCACCCCTAGTCCCAGTCAGGATATCGTCCACGACGTCCGCGTGGGTAGAGCTGTGACAAACTGTACGCATCCTGCCATCACTGCTCCTGAGTGACCGGGTGGACAGGATGCTGGCGGGGGACCACCCCCCTACCCCAAGCAATGGGGGAGCTCCGCTCTCATCTCCTCGTGGCTCAGTATGAGAAGGGACCCCTGGCTGCTACCACGCCCGCGCTCACCCTCCTCATAGTGGCCGAACGGAGCAATACAGGGCAAATGCACACATCTACGGTATCCACTAACCCATGAGTGGCCGTGCGTGCATATCATGTACCGGAAGACGATTAGGCTCAACCACAAGGGAATCGCTGATCGCCGGCATGCAACAGTGCAAGGATGGTGTATGATAGATACACATACCTCCCTCCCCAAATCCTCGGTATACTAGGTTTCAGTCTGAAATCCTATAACAGGAAATACAGGTAACCTACAAGGTATACTGACCGAAAACTACAGATCCCTCAAGGTCAAAGGCAGGAGATACATCACGATCTCTAAGCATACCTATAGATATGACACTACCCGATACTGTATGGAACTAACAGCATAATAACTCAGGGATAAACCACAGGTATCCAGGACAGGCATAATAAACAAGGATAACCAACAAGTATCCAGAACAGGTATAATAACCAGGGATAAATAACAAGTATCCAGAATAGGCATAATAAACAGGGATAGCGTATGATCTTACTGCTATCTATAACAGTCTATGCATAACAAGATGACAATATCATAAAGATAAGTCAAAGGGTACCCGCCTCCAATGGAAGAATGTCGTATCAAATGAGAACCTCACATCCAGAAGTCTGAGAGCAATCAGTGTCCTGTATCAAAGGATATAGTTTTAGCTATCATAACAAATGATAACTAACCACACATAACTATACCCCTAATAAAACTATTCTAAAGTAATGATCACTAATTAACTGTAATCATTGATTAGTTCTGAGTCCAACTCTTGATTCATTTTATGTTTAACCACAAGCTTAACCCAAGTCATCACCTCTCCATCACAGTGGAATATAATCCTTAGCAACCCTTAACCAATCTCATGATCATGCTAGAATAGGTATCCAAAACTCAAAGTATACACGGCAACCTCCATTTAGGTTTAACTTCACAATCCAAATGAAATTTGGCTAGCAAAACTATTTCATCCAATCTGATCAGAAATCAACTTAAGCTCAACAAGGACAGTTTCATGAGAAACATCTCACACAAATCAAAAGCCAACAAAGCTCATCCACGGAATCAAATTGCTTGCTTCCCAAACATTAACTCTACACAAATTCCTTCCAATAAAAGATCACAAACCAAATGCCACAGCAACTCATGATTCAACACATACTCGACATCAAAACAGCTCCATCATCCCAATAAATTTACAGAACCAGAATTCAAAACCAAAACAGCAGGATTACAGCTAGAGCCAAGACCACCTCCACATCATAACCTCGATCCAAAAGGAAGAATTCATCTTAAAACATGTAATTAAAACCAGTAAACTCAATTAGACATATCTAATCAGAATGCTAGAGCTTAAGCCCAATTAGGATATGTATTGTCAAGATCTCATCTCACGAAACCCTGCTGTAACCTTCTCTCTGCTCCGATAGCCCTAGCAGTTGAGGAGAAGGAAGATCAAACAACACAAATCCAACTACAGAACGAACATAACCTAATCCATCCAACCCTTTACTCATAGCATATCTTCCAAGTAAAAACAGAATCGAAACCAAAAACCACATAGGAAAATTGTGAGAACTAAAGCAGGAAATCTCAACACTACAACACTTACCCCCACATGTTCGTTGACACCACATTGCTCCGGTCAGGCGGGGTTCAAATTGGTTGAGAGAAAATAATTGGATGCATCATCAGCGCACCCTTCTCCTTCTTCTGCTCGGATCTGGACCTTCCCAGATTTGGATCCCAGTGGTTGCAACCGAACGGCCCAATCGGTAGCCAAGCAAAGATTAGCCTGGCGACAGCTCCGAACGCGAGCCAAGGACAAGAGAGTATTGTCTCCCCGATTATCGGTGGTTGTGCCGAGCTATTCGAACAAGGAATAACCAAAGATGGAAGCTTCGCGAGAGAAGGAGGCAGGAGGCATCGGGTTGCTTGGCTGCGGCTAGGGCAACGCGAGGGGAGGAAGAAAAGAGCCGACGCTTGGCTGCTAGGTCACGCGAAGGGGAGAGGAAGAGGAGCGGGTCGGCGTGGCTTCGACGGCTAGGGCACGCGATGAGGAAGTCGTCGGGGGATTTGGCTTTGGTTGCGGGCGACTGCGACAAAAGAGGTTATAAGGTGAGGGGCTTTTTACAAAAAGGCCCCTCAACTTTCAGAAATTTTAATTTTACCCTTAGGGTAAGGGTTTTAGCTATTTAACCCTCCAACTTATTGTAATCCACCTGCATAAATCTCTAGGGTTAGATTATTTACCCTTTCATAATTTAAGAGTTTAAGTTTTTTGCAATAAAGCCCCTTGGCTCCACCCGTAGGGCCGAAAACCTTAGACTCGATCCGAAAAATCTCGAAAAATTTTCTGGTCCGAATTTTCGAATCACCGTATTTTACAGGCTACCTCGGGGAACCGCTAGCCCTTCATGTCGTCCCTTCGTATATCCCGCAGTGCATATCAGGAGGACATCGTCGCACAACCAGGGGAAAGACACGTGGTCCTGTTACATACGCTGAGCCACCGCGTCATTATAGTCGCCACAATGTTTGCAGGAATACGGAACATATTCAAAAAATCACCCGGAGTCTTGGGTCGTACTGGTTATATCTTAGGGCACCACGGATCGCCAGCCAAGCAGTAAAGGGCGGAGAAGCCCACTAAGCCCAGCTTCTTCATCACAACTCTATTCCGATCAGTTAGCCATGCTTCCTTCGATCAGACTTGAAGGGAGGGACTTGTGATGGGGTTAATAGCCCGTAGCGGACACGCGGGATGAAGAAGCTATGTGGCACGACAAGGCTGGTTGAAGCGGTCCTTCTTCCAGAGCTCCAGGACCCCCCGGGATGAATGTGCCCGGGATTAACAAAACTCCTGGGATCACCTCGGGAGGTCGGGACCCGGGATCACCCGAGACTCCCCCCCTGGGCCAGGAGTCCCCGAGATCACCTCGGGAGAGCGGAGCCCAAGTCACCTTCGACCGCAAATAATGAACCCCCTATATGCAGATACCGGGGTAATGGTCACCGGTATTTTCGGGCGAATCAGAACCCGCAATCCTCGGTCATTATCGCCCTCATCCTTACTACGAGCAAGGTTCAACGAGTGCGAGGACCGTTACAGGGGAGATCCGGTAACCGAAGATAGGGAGAACGTGGTGAGAAGCACGGAGACACGTATTATCTTCCTCGCCGCCATCAGTATAAAAGGTAGCCCAACCCTTCCGGTAAGGGGGTTACGCTCTCTCAACTATACACGCATTTCCCTTTCCTGCTGCCTTTACCCTCCAGCGATACACTGACTTGAGCATCGGAGTGAACTCCGCCGAACCCTTTCCGGCGTGTCCCCTAACGCTCGTGTTGATCTCGCAGAGCACGGAGTTTCTCCCCGCCACAACGACCTCCACGTGTGCAGAACCTCGATGACTGACCATCGTCGTCGACTCCTTTCGAAACATTTATCATATTTTTATTTTTTATTACTATTTCTCTATTCTCTATATTTTTATTATTACGATAAAGTATAAGTTTCCCATCAATATCCAGTGATCTCAAATCAAAATGTAAAATCTGTCAGGTTCTATCGTAGATTCGTCTCTGTCAAATTGTCATTTAGGCATCAAACATGTAACTATGAAATGTTAGACTTATGAATTATTTATCGTGAATGCTCTTCAATTTATTTTGATAATCGATAAAATTTTTTTGAGGATTAATTCAATTGTCTAAACTTTGGTGTTATTTGATTTATTATTATTTATATATAACATCATAGTTAGTTATTGAAGTATAAAGTACAATGAAAAATAAATATTATTTTAATATTTTAATAATTTTAAATATGACTTTTATCCGTTTTATAATAAAACTAAATAGAATTCATACTTCCAACCCTAGATCCATGTCTAGGGAGTATTTGAATGGGATTTCATATTTTTTTATTCATTTTTATTTATTATATCTATTTTTATATTCCTCTTCATATCTATTCAATATTTAAATTTTATATCCATTTCTATACCCGTCGAAGGATTAAATATCTATATCCTATCTATCATTCTATTACTATCAACTATTCTCTCTCTTTTTTAAAAAAATAAATTATTTTAATATATTTATCTATTCTTTCTCTCTTATGCTCCTTTAATGGAGAACATTTCTCATAAAAAAGAAGATATAATTTATGTTGATGATAGAATAAAGATACAAATTATTTTTTTTTCAAGACGGGAAATGACCTAAAATTTTTTTCCCAATAAAAAAAGAGACATATATATATCAACTATTGAATAGGATGACGGTGATTGTTGGTCGACAAGGGGGGTGAATTTCCCATGAAAATAAAAACTCAAATCTTTTGTTTATCTTTAAACAAAGATGTTAGTTAGATCAAACAGAAATAAATAACATAAAAAATTGAGCAAACTATAAAGAAAAAGACAATCGAATTTTACTTGATTTGCAACCGGGGAGGTTGCTAATCCAAGGTGGAATGTGGCTTGATTCTCCATAATAAAACTCTTTGGGGTGGAGAAGCCTCTTACACGTGGAAAACTCAGAAAAAGAAAGAAACACTACACAGAATTCGTTTGCTAATGCTTGAATTGAATGAGTGAACTGAAACTGAGCTCTAGGGGTCTATTTATAGTCCCGGTCAGACTTATCCGTTTGCGGGTGGCACTTATAGGGCGGCCGAGTGCTTTTGAGCGCCTGACACGTGGCCTGATAGTTATCCAAAGAGCAACGTTCCCAAACGACTAAAAATAGCCTCTCGGACGCCTGAATGCATAGGGGCGCCCAAGTACTCGGGCACCGAGTGCTCGGGCGCCCGTCTGCTTGCGGGCGCTCGAGAGTGGGTTTGGTCAGCAACCGCTCAAAATCAACCTGGAGTACTTACAATCTCTCCCTTTTTTATATGCATTAGCCCGAGTTAAGTTAGGGTAAACAAACATAAACAAAATATGAATTAATATATAACAATGTAAGCATATAAATTTTTTTGAAAAATTAGTGCCTAACCCTTAACTTAATATTCTCTCTCTTTGATCATATCAAACAAAAACTTAAAAGGTTAAGGGAAAATATTAAATTTTTAACACAATAAATAGTGTCTAAAAAATCTAAGTTTTCAAAATTTGTTTAAAAAAAGTTTAAAATGTTAAGTCTAATTTTGAAAATAATTTTCGAAAATTTCTTTTTATTCCAAAAATTTATCAAATTTTTATAAAAGTTTGAATTTTCAAAGAATTATCTTTAAAAAAATTGTCAAAGTTAAAATAATTTTCTAACATTTTTGAAAATTAATTTTAAATTTTATATTGATAATTTGGAAAAATAATTTTATTTCGATATCAAATATATTTGAAAATTTTTCTCAAGGTTTAGATGATAACCAACAGATCCAGAAACATCGAATAAATCTGATTATTTGTAAAAAATATCGAAAACATTTCTGTAGATAGAATACTGCAAATTTTTATCAAAAAACCTTAAATAAATTTTCCTATAAACAGTTATCCAAAAAAAATTTAACAAGATAAAGCATTGATTACCAACATTAATTTAAATAAAAGAAAATCAACAGTTTAAGATACATTTAGAGACCAAATATAAATTTTTACCAACAAGATTTATCAGAAACTTAGATGAAATATATGATTTGGGATTTTTTACAATTTAATCCATGTGAAATCTAAAATACCACTTGAGTTTTTCATAATATTTAATTTTTAAATTTTGTGAACATCATCAATGGTTATTTTTCAAATTTTCAGTTTGAATCTTTAAATTTTCATTTTCAAATCTTATTTTATTATACATTTCTAAAACAAAAGCTATTTTTGTTTCAAATTTATATTTTTTGTTTTTAATTTGCATAGGGATTTCGTCGTTTTCTTAATTCCAAAATATAACTGATCAGGAGGTAAAAGACATACCTCACTTACCATATCCCTTTTGAAGTCGGAAGCTCCCCTTCATTGATACTTCTTTCTGAAGTCTCTCCCCCTTCATCGAGACTCATCTCAGACGAACTTTCACTGTCTTTTGACAGGTATTCGGTCGTTAGTGCTAGTCTGTTAACCTCCACGGTCAGATTCTTTGAAGATGAGTTGGGGTTTATTGAGGAGTCAGATTGTACTTCCTTTGATTTTTCATGGAATTCCAGCATTTTATACCAGAGGTCTTTAGCGGAAGTGTATATTCTGATTCGTTCGATTTCCTCAGTTGGTAGTACATTTAGAAGATGGAACTCAGCCTTACCTTTTAAAGTAAATTCATCGCGTTGCTTTTCGGTCCAGAGATGTTCTTCGAGTTCATTTCCATTCTTATCTCTAGGTACTTCAAAACCAAATTTCATTGTTAGCAAAATACTAAAGTATGTTTTAAAAAATACCTCTATTTTGCATTTTCAAAACGCGAACTCCCCCTCGAACATTGGCAAGTAGATGACCGGTTCGACCATTTTGTTATTACTTCAGACGGTGGTTAGTCTTTCTGAAGCGTCCTTACTCTTATACCAATTGACGGTGATTGTTGGTCAGCAAGAGGAGGTGAATTTCCCTTGAAAATAAAAACTCAAATATTTTGTTTATCTTTAAACAAAAATGTTAATTAGATCAAACAGAAATAAATAACATAAAAAATTTAACAAACTGTAAAACAAGAGGCAATCGGATTTTACTTGGTTTGCAACTGGAGAGGTTGGTAATCCAAGGCGAAATATGACTTAATTGTCCCGAATAAAACTCCTTCGGGCGAAGAAGCCTCTTACACGTAGAAAGCTCAGAAAAAGAAGAAATACTACACAGAATTTGTTTGCTAATGCTTGATTTGAATGAGTGAATTGAAACTGAGCTCTAGGGATCTATTTATATCTCTGGTCAGACTTATCATTTGCTAACGTGACACTTATAGGGCGCCTAAGTGCTCTTGGGTGTCTGACACGTGACCTAATAGTTATTCAAAGAGCAACACTCGCATATGACTTAAAATAGTCTCTTGGTCGCCTGTATACACAGGGATGCCCGAGTGCTCGGATGCCTAGTGCTCGGGCTCCCGAGAGGCCAGGCGCCCGTATGCTTACGGGCATCCGAGAGTGGATTTGGTCAACCGCTGACCACTCTCCAGCGTGACTTTCGATCTTCTTTGATGATTTCTGACTAACCAGAGTTAAGCTCATCCGAATCCGAATCCGGCCTTTCGCCCCTCGAACATCCGGCCTTTCGCCCCTCGAACATCCGACCTTTCGCCTCTCGAGTGTAACGACCCGGAAAATTCTTTTAATATTTTATTAAAATATTAAGCATGTCTAGATAATTTTCCGAAAGACCTAGAGGTAATAATACAAATTTTGACCTAGAAAATCCATGTTTTCCCATTTAAATTGGGAAAAAGGGCACTAATGGGCCTTATATGGGCTTGCTAGTACCATAATTATCGGTGGATTTTAGGTGAAAATTAGTATAAAGATAAATAGGATTTAATTGGACATATTAGCATGATTATGGGTAAGTATTAGTTTAATTTTCCTATTTAATTTGAGGAATTAGGTACTAATGGACCTTAAATGGGCTCCGAAAAATGGGTATTAATTGGGTAAAATTCATATAAATATAAAAGAATTTTATTTAGGAATATTGGCAAAATTATGGGTCATTTTTGGAGAATTTTCGAAATAAAAGGGGAATTTTCGAAAATAAGAAAAAGGATTAAATAAAATAAAAATAAAAGTGCATGGGCCAAGGATTGAACCTTGGACCTCTTATACAACCAATGAATCCTTTAACCAACTCACCTAGCAAGGAATTCTTGTGAGGAAAGGAAGTGAATGGTGGTTAAATGGTAGAGGAAGATGAAGGGCCATAGAAAACTCTTCATTCACCACCTTAATGGTTGATTAATAAGGGGGTTTGGGAGTTTCATTCTTCATGCCATCAAGTGCATTTGCTCCTCTCTTCCTTCTCCATTCTTGCCGAGCACTCAAGGAGGACTTCTCCCTTGAGAAAACTTCACAAAAAGTCTCATCCTCCAAGATCTAAGGCCTTCTCAAGTTTCCAAGGGCTAGGTGTGGTCAAGTCTTCTTCCTTCTTTCCATCCAAGGTCTAAAAATCAAGAAATCTAAGGTAAGACTCCCTCACCTGTGGTATAATAGTTACCAACATTTTCCATGATTTTTGGCTGGATATATGGGTGAGTTTCGGATTTAATGGTGAAAGGAAACAAAATCCAGGTTTCTATGGTTCAAAGGTTTCGGCCAGCATGGTTTAAAGGTCAATAATTATGCTAAAAATCATGATAATATTATTTGATGTTCCCTTATGATGTTTAGAAGTTAATTGAAATTTTTGGGGATTTTTGGCATGATATATGGGTTAGTTTCGGATTTAATGTTGAAGGGAAACAAAATCCAGGTTTCTATGGTTCAAAGGTTTCGGCCAGCATGTTTTAAAGGTCCATAATTATGCTAAAAATCATGATAATATTATTTGATGTTCCCTTATGATGTTTAGAAGTTAATCGAAATTTTTGGGGATTTTTTGTTGGGACCGGGTGCATGTCGACAAGGATACGAGTTCGTAAAATTTAAAATTTTTACGTGCAGCGGAAGAGTTTGCATAAAATAATTTCCTAAATTATTTTAACTTCGTATCTAGCATGCAACCTTATGGTGTGTTGATATAATCATAAAATAAAAGTTTGCGAAAAGTAAACTAATTTACCAAGTACCTCGCGTAACTCGAAGTAAGGGACGAGATCCAACCGTAGCGTCCCTTGGAAGCTTCGCCTCTATTCGCGTCCACGCCGAGTTCTCTTCGGGATGACTTCACAAAGTCACGAGTTTTGTGCCGACGAGAACTACTAGATTCTCGGAAGGCACAACTAGAAGGACAAGAGAAATAATGGAAAAACTAACCGATGAAATAACGGAATCAAATTCCGAGAAGAGAGGAGTCGCTATCCGCTTCTTCTTCTTCGTCTTCGGGTTCTTCTCCTTCTTGAAACCTCACGGCAAACACCCTTGTTGGTGTTGTGGTTGGGCGCCGGCCCTAGAGAGGCTAGGGTGCGCCGGCCCTAAGGGAGGAAGAAGAGGTGGAGGAGAGGAGATTAAGAGAAAGAGAGAGGGAGTAATTAATCTCTTAATTGTATGTAATAAGGGCTAGCCTTTGGTTCCTTTATATAGTAGCAACTCCTTTGCTAAGTCTCCCTCTAAACCGAATTAACGGAATTAGTTATAAGAAATTTATCTTATAAATTTTCTTATTGCTTATTCCTTTTAAGCCTAGTCTTATTATAAACAATTTATAATAAAACAAATTAGTTATCATAAGAGATTTATCCTATAAATTCTCTTATGAATTTTATTATAACTAACTTTATAATAAAACTAATTATTTATCATAAGAAATTTATCCTATAAATTCTTATGAATTAATTCCGTTTAAACCAAGTCTTTATTATAAACTAATTTATAATAAAAACTAATTCTTCTTCTCTTTAAATTATGGAATAAATTTTATAAGAAATTTATAAACTTTCTTAGTATGAAAAAATCAATTCATAATTGATTTTATAAAATTAAAATAAACCCAATTCATGGATTATTTTAACTTCCATAAAAAGAATAAATTTCTACAAATTTATTTATATAAATTTCTTTATACAAATTTATTTATCCATAATTTATAAAATAAATCGTACTAGATTTATTTAATTAATTAAACCAATTAAATTGGTTTATTCTCCTCTATTTGGCCGGCCACCAAAGAGGGTTTAACACTCTCTTTGGCCGGCCAAAACCAACCCGGACCGTCGCGAATTAAACTCATTTAATTCGCCCAAAAAGCCTTCAAAAGACTTAGCCATTTTTAGCTTCTAATGCGCCTCTGACTAACTCAGATTCGTCTTATTTCTCTTGATCGGAAAATCCAATTTTCAACTCGTTTTAAATCCCTCGGATTACTCGTAGTGCGTGTGACTAAATAGGCTTTCGATTTATGTTGGCCGTCTATAATTAACTAATTATAGAACGATCATGAGTGGCACCTAGTAGTACATCATGATCCCCAATTAATCGAAAGATCAACGGTTTGACCTCAGAAGAAATTATTCTGAAACCCTTCAGCAGCTCTAATGAATCGTGCCCCATTCCCTTCACCACCTTATACCCACTTGGTTCAGGACACGGTCTATGGTGTCAGTCCCCACTAGGCTGACTACGTCACACCTAGCCCAAGTAATGTCTTACTCGTCCTTTGGATTTCTAATTACTCTCATGTATTTTAGAGACTCTCACTCTAAACATGATATGCTCTGGCCAGAGGCTTTGAGTAACAATCCGACGATAGGCCTGGGTATACATCTCCTCGCAAGGAGTGGTGAATCCTTTGTAGGCTGTTCAAACATCTTCGGGCACTTCGGCTTATACCCGATCATCCTGGGTCCACACCTCCTTGGAGATGCTTGCTTAAGATGTCAAAGTATAAGTCTCCATGACCAAGATGACTTGAACACCGCAAGTCAAAGGAACATCGCACTTAAGCCGCAGTAAGATCTTCATTGACATATCTACATGTAGATTCCCATATGAAGTCTTACAGCTAGTCACTCCAATGAACTAGTTCCCTTAACTAGCATCCATGTTTATCTCCGGACATCCCAATGTCACCAGCCAGTGAGAATCAGCTGATTAGAGAATAACCCATGCTAGTCTCAACAGAATTGATAGTGTCCGTTTTTATCAATTCATCGACTAGGGATATTTTCAATACTTCACATTTGCGCATTTAGAGATAATCACTAGTTGTGATCTCATCACAAATTCTCTTATGCTGTGAGTTGTATTGCGGACATTCAGTAGATGAGTTTAAGATCCCAATCAAATACACAAGCATGTATACTCAAATAGTGAATTATCATTTATTAATATAAATGTTTTACAATCATAAGGCGATTGTCTTAGGACACTTCTCTCATATCACTAACAAACTCCCACTTGGCCTAATGCCAATCGCTACGGTATCCAATACCACAGGCTCTAACATGACCCTCAAACTTGCTTTGAGGCAAGGCCTTAGTTAAAGGATCCGCTATATTCCTTTCAGTGGGAACTCTCTCAATTTGTATGTCATTCTTACTTATAATCTCTCTGATCAGATGATAGCGGCGAAGCACGTGTTTGGATCGCTGATGAGACCTTGGTTCCTTTGCTTGTGCAATAGCTCCATTGTTGTCGCAGTAAACCGGCACTGCATCATCAATGGTTGGAACCACACCAAGTTCGGAGACAAACTTCTTGATCCAGACTGCTTCCTTTCCTGCTTCCGAAGCTGCGATATATTCCGCTTCCGTGGTGGAATCCGCTACGGTGTCTTGTTTGGAACTTTTCCAACTTACTGCGCCTCCATTCAAAGTAAATACGTATCCAGACTGCGATTTGGAGTCATCCTTATCTGTCTGGAAACTGGCATCTGTATACCCACGTATTACCAAATCTCCTTCTCCATATATTAGGAACACATCCTTAGTTCTTCTTAAGTACTTAAGGATTGTCTTAACAGCCGCCCAGTGATCCATTCCTGGATCCGACTGGTATCTGCTTGTGACGCTCAAAACATACGATACATCAGGCCTAGTACATACCATAGCATACATGATAGATCCTATCGCGGATGCATAGGGAATCTTATTCATGCAAATCCTCTCGTCTTCTGTGCGCGGACACATAGACTTTGAAAGGTTGATCCCATGCCTGATGGGAAGGTAACCTTTCTTGGATTCCGACATGCTAAACCTTTTTAGCACTCGGTCTATATATGTAGACTGTGAAAGACCGAGCAACCGTTTTGATCTATCTCTATAGATTCTAATCCCAATGATATAGGTTGCTTCTCCCAGGTCTTTCATGGAGAAAGTTTTGGATAACCAAATTTTAACTGTCTGTAAGACTGAAATATCGTTTCCTATAAGTAAGATGTCGTCGACATATAATACTAGGAATACGACTGCACTCCCACTAACCTTCTTGTACACACAGGGTTCGTCAGGATTTTGTGAGAAATCAAACTTTTTGATTGTCTCATCAAAACGGATGTTCCAGCTCCTAGATGCTTGCTTCAGTCCATATATGGATCGTCGAAGCTTGCATACCTTGGTTTTATCAACCGATGTGAAACCTTCAGGCTGTATCATGTATACGTCCTCAAGCAGGTTTCCGTTAAGGAAAGCTGTTTTCACATCCATTTGCCAAATCTCATAATCATAATGAGCTGCTATGGCTAGGAGCATCCGAATGGATTTAAGCATAGCTACTGGCGAATAGGTTTCGTCATAATCAATTCCTTGTTTCTGACGATATCCTTTTGCCACTAATCTAGCCTTAAAGGTAACAACATTACCTTCCATGTCGGTTTTCTTCTTGAAAACCCACTTGCACCCTATGGGTTTAATCGCTTCAGGTGGGTTAACCAAGTCCCATACTTGATTTTTGTACATGGAATCCATTTCCGACTTCATGGCTTCAAGCCATTTGTCCCTTTCTGAATTTTTCAGAACATCTTCATAACTGATAGGTTCGTCATCGCCAATGAGCAACACGTCGTTCGATTCACTTACGAGAAATCCGTATCTCTCTGGAATGTTGCGTGTCCTATCAGACCTACGAAGAGGTGGTGTAGTTTTAGGTTCAACTGATAGCTCATCATCATGAATTATCGGTTGTGGGCCTAGACTCGGTGTCTCTGTAATGTCTATTGGAGTTTCTTGAACTTCATCAAGTTCAATGCCACTCCCACTGTTTTCTTGTAAAAGAAATTCTTTTTCTAGAAATACAGCATGCCTTGAAACAAACACCTTTTGTTCCAAGGGATGATAGAATTGGTAACCCTTCGTTTCCTTAGGGTATCCAATAAATAGACATTTATCAGACTTAGCATCCAATTTGTCTGATACAACCCGCTTCACATAAGCGGGACAACCCCATATCTTAAGGTGAGTTAAGTGAGGTTTCTTACTATTCCAAATCTCATATGGAGTAGTAGAGACTACCTTGGTCGGGACTCTGTTTAATAAATAAACAGCTGTCTTAAGTGCATAACCCCAAAAGGATTTTGGAAGAGTTGCATGATTCATCATCGACCTAACCATGTCCATCAAGGTTCGGTTTCGCCTCTCAGATACACCATTATGCTGTGGTGTATATGACGGAGTCCATTGGGATAATATCCCATTGTCCCTTAGATAATCTTGAAATTCTTGACTTAAGTATTCACCACCCCGATCGGATCGAAGTATTTTAATACTTTTGCCAAGCTGTTTCTCTACTTCATTTCTGAACTCCTTGAATTTCTTAAAGGCTTCAGATTTGTGTTTCATCAAGAACACGTACCCGAATCGTGAGTGATCATCGATAAAGGTGATGAAGTAGCTATAGCCTCCTTGTGCAAGAGTTGACATTGGTCCACATACATCAGTATGTATTAGACCAAGCAATTCTCCCACTGGATTACCTTTTCCGGTAAAGGGTAATTTGGTCATCTTGCCTTTTAAGCATGATTCGCATGTATCAAATGAATCGGGTTCAAATGATTCCAAAATTCCACATCGGTGCAATTCACGGCAATGCCAAGTGTAGGAGTCTATTCGATTATCTATTCGAGCACGTTTGTTGCTAACTTCGATATTGAAAACGTCACTGGATAAATCTAACGTGTAGATGCCATTGCACAAAGTTCCATTCCCATAAAGAACGCCATTTAAAGTTATGTAACAACAATTGTTACTAAAAGTTAAATGATAACCCTTTTCATTCAACATGAA
>JAGFNQ010004531.1:0-15334 GCA_024364735.1 Boesenbergia rotunda
TTTTTCGCAGCTTACAATTTTGCTATTCGCAGCGCGCATTGCATGCTGCATAACTGCATGTTGTTAAAAGTAATAGAATATCTACAGCGCGCAACACGTGCTGCGATTAAGAATAATCGCAGCGCACTTTGTGCGCTGTGATTAATAGTATTCACAGCGCACATTGTGTGCTGCGATTATTCTTAATCATAGCGCACATTGTGTGCTGCGATTAATATTATTCACAGCACACATTGTGTGCTGCGATTAATATTATTCACAGCACACATTGTGTGCTGCGATTAATATTATTCAAGTTCTCATTGCGCACTGCGATTATTATCAATTGAAGCGCGCGCCATGAGCTGCAGATAAGAACTATCAATTAGATTCGCAGCGCGTGCCGCATGCTGCGGTTAAGAGCATGCACAACATGGAACATGCATTACAATTACGATATTCAAATACGACATATAAATATCATACACAAATTATACCACATACATAATACCACACACAAATACAATATTATATAACCCAAACTCAAACAACTAATTATATTATGACATTTAACCATAAATATCACACTTAAGCAAACCATCCAAAGTACTAGCAAAAATTCACTTAGTACATAATTTCTTGCCTACAAAAAAGTATATTCTCCTCAAGTAGAGTAAATATCAGTCATACAAAACAATAAACTTAGATAACCAAGCAACTGTACTTCCTATTGCATCCTCAAGAAAAAGCATTTCATCATTTGGTCGAATTAGGTCCACCTTCTCCACCAAAACTCTTTCAACCCAAACTTTCCAACAAGAACCACCAAGAAGAACATGATGCACTTTTGCTTTTGGATTTGTAGAAGCAATTCGACCTTCTGCAACAACTCCATCAACAGACCAATGAAGTAGCTTACACTTAGTATTCTCGCTAATATCTTCATGACTCACATCCTTCATTTTTGACTGCATAATAATACAAAGTTATTAATTTATTATACCTATTTTTATAACAAAAATTTAATTTAAAAGACACAATCAAAATAATTACCTGAGCTATAGTTAGATGTTGGTTAACATTACCACTTTTTTTCCCACGACTATCGCCGCCAACATCATTTCCAATTCCACTACCAATGCCAGCACTAGCAACCTAATTTTATAAACAAATTATGCCAAATAAAACCATCATAAGAGGTATGATAAGAATATAAATACTCAAATAAAACAATCATAACCACTATTTCATATTTTATCTTATGTTGTTATTTACTAACCTGTTCTTGCTCATTTTGTTGCTTCATATTTTGAAAAAATAGGAGCCTCATTTCTTGCATCTCTTGTTGAAGGTTATTTACTGTACTTTCAAGTCGTTTAACAGTTCCATTTTGTTGTATTGAAGCTCCAACTTTCGATGGTGTAACTCCAAAGCCCATTCCACGTACTCTACCTCGAGGTTCCTTGTCAAATACAATACTAATAGCATCATCAGTAATATTAGTTGTGTTGTGAGATTCAGGTGGACACTCTTCTATTGCTTTCTGCAAAAACGAGACAACTTTTTAGATAAAATAATAAATTTGATTTGACTTTTTTTTATGCAAATTCTAAAAATCTTAAATAAATCATTTTATTACCATTTTCTCTCCAACAGCTTGACTACTAGGTTCTCCATTTTTTTTCTTGTGACCTTCAATCCAAACTTTTGATCTTGTAATTGGTATATCTGCTGGACTTGTTTTTTTCCTCAAGTATAAGACATATAAAAATTGTTAGCATAACAATTAGCTATTACTAATTAAGTGTATTTGTAAACTTTTTAATAAAATTTAATTAATAATAATTTGTACCATCATGTCAGCCAAACGAGCATAACCTCTACGACTCATTGTGTGAATGTGGTCTTGATTTTCTCTCATTTTTCTGAATTTTGCACTTTTTTCCTGAGAATCAAAAGAGATAATAATTACTTAACAAGGGAATATAGAAACAAATAAAAAAATAGCAAAGAATTGCATGGTGATATATCATGTCAAAAAAAAACAATTAGTAAAGGATTTGACACAACTTGGACAGATTTATCATGCTAAGGGAAAATCATGTGACTGAACGATGCCAAAAAAAAAACATTTGCATGGTGACAGATTTATCATGTGATATAACTTGAGACAACTAAAGCTTGGACAACTAAAGGATTTGACACAGCTTGGACCACTAAAGCTTGGACAACTAAAGGATTTGACACAGCTTTGTAGAAGATAGCAAAGAAATAAACGAATCATGTTGGCATTCATCACAGCATGTTGACAACTAAAGGATTTGACCGACTGTGTTAAACACAGCAGGCTGAGTTAAACACAGCAGGGAGCTTGGTGCTCTCTGCGTGAATTAATGGCGGAAATTAAGGATGCAATTAGATGCTAAAAATAATAAATACTTACTTGAAAGATTTGTTAATTAATACTTACTTGAAAGGCAGGTGATAGTGTCTTCTTCACAAACAATCCCCATTGATTTTGATCCATAAATTCAGGCTTCAAAAGACTAAGATTTCGTGAAGACACTGGGCCAACATTTGTTTCTCGTATAAGTATTTGTAGTTTTGATTTTCTATCACGCCACAACTTAGCCAACTTTTGGAAAATTGATTTCTTCTCCCAGTCCTCAACATTATAATTCATCTGCAGATTCAAAGCGCAAATATGTTTACAATGAAAAAAAGTGTAACAAATACAAACCAATAAAGAATCAAAGCAAATAATCTAAGTCTCAAGGTCCTATCTTTACCTGAAGACAACTCCACATCCTATTCTTCACTTCTTCGTCTACGTCATTCCATCCATCTAATGTGTATGGCACAAATTCCTTTATCATGCAACCCAAAAAAGAAGCGTACTTCACCGAATTATCTCCAATGGGTTGTCCAAACTCATTACGCTGTAGCTCTTTAGGCTTTTGTTGGCCACTAACCACATTCAACTTTGATAAACCTCGCCCCTTTTTCTTATCAGTTTTTTCATCATCAAGTACCTCCTTACCGCACAAATCTTGTGATGGATTATGTGGACTATTAGAAGCTATATTTTCCTGCAAAATAGCATAACAATATTGAAATGTATGAGTGCACTTTATTACAATAAACCAAAAATTAAAGGCTTCAAAACAATATTACCTGAATTTCATCTATGACTGCTTTGCTGCGTTTTTTATAATTTTTTCGCATCTTTTGAATGACCTGCTCATTTACAATATGACATTATCAATGATAAAATATATTTATTAAATGAAGTAAATAACTATAAAATTTTCACCTTTAAATTTAAGTCATTGATCAATCACATCAATTCCCTCACACTCATTCCTAGCATATGGTTCATTCTCAGTAATGTTAATCTCAAGTCTAGAGACATCTAGAGGGGTTGATGATACATAGGCATCCTCTTCAATCAAATTCATATCATGGATACCACGAGGCGGTGCTTTTAGCAACACATACCAATTTGATTCATCATTGTCCCTAGAATAGAACACTTGCTTTGCTTGTGATGCTAAAATGAAAGGATCACTTTCAAAAGTTTTTAGTCCTTGATGTATGTTGACCAGGGTAAAACCATCTTCCATTTTAATACCAGTTACATGATTGGCCCAATCACACCTAAAGACAGGCACTTTGAAAGAATAGTAATCTAGTAAAATAATATCTCGTATAATTCCATAATATGATAGCCTTCCAACTGAATGTGAATAATCATCAGTAGTAGATTGACAAACAGTATCAGCTTCAATTGAAACACCACTATCTTGAGTTGACCTTCCAACATCAATTGTGTGGAATCGATGGCCATTTATAATATAACCTGTATAAGATATAACCTGCTTTCTTGGACCATTTGCTAGCCATTGAATTCGGCCTGAAGAGTTATCAGGAATATGTTTTGATAACCATTGAGCAAATGTTTCCATATGTCATTTTTGTAACAACATTTCATTCCTTATATAATGACGATCTACTTGTTTAAGCTCCTCAATGTGCATCCTATTTAAAATCATTGAAGGGCAAATATTAGAATATACAAATTATATACTAGACCAAGATTAACTAATAGGGTTTGCAATTAATTATACTTACTGTAAGTAAGGTTCAATTTCTGCAGTATTGAACAACACATATCGATGTGCGGCTTGCAACACATGGTCTTCTAAAATCTTTTCTTTTCCTTGGGAAATTGGGCGACCTTCCACATTCAATCCATTCTCTAAATTGCATTCCGATAAGAATAGGCACCAATACTAGCAAACTTTATTATATAAGCACTACAAAATCGCATCCTTTCTTCTGCGATGTAACACTCAGATATGCAACCCTCTGGCCTTGCTCGATTCTTCACATAACCTTTAAGTGTTTTCATAAATCTAAATAACAAAATAAAATGAGATGAAAGAAGTGATGATAACAAAATGTGATTCGTTGTATAATATTTATTACCTCTCAAATGGATACATCCATCGGAATTGGACTGGTCCACACAAGCGAGCTTCTCTAGCTAAATGAATTGTTAAATGTACTGAAATGGTAAAAAAAGCAGGAGGAAAATACCTTTCCAACATACATAGAGTTTCAACAATATTCTCCTCAAGTTGTTCTAAACGGTTCCTGTCTAATACTCTTTGACATAATTCATTGTAAAATGCACACAGCAGAAATATAGCATTGCGTGGACCTTTCGGTAAGAGATTTCTCAATGCAACTGATAGCAGTTGTTGCATTAGAACATGACAATCATGAGATTTCAGCCCAATAAGTTTGCGCTCTTCTAAAGAAACACAATTACCAATATTTGAGCTGTATCCATCAGGTAACTTTATTTTCTTCAACCTAGAGCAAAATACATCCATTTCTTTTTTAGACAATGTGTAAGGTGCAGCTGGTAAGTAATACATGTTTTCGCCTTTTTCTTGAGGATGCAATTCTTCTCTAATTTTTAAGTGCATTGACGGGCCCAAATTATACTAATTAATTGTTGTCACGAAATGTATGGGCTCATCAAATTTAAATATCAATGAAGTGCTGGAAACCCTTTTACAATCAAAAATATGAAAATGTAATATAGGGGCCACAGGTC
Source organism: Boesenbergia rotunda (assembly GCA_024364735.1). Taxonomy (NCBI): domain Eukaryota; kingdom Viridiplantae; phylum Streptophyta; class Magnoliopsida; order Zingiberales; family Zingiberaceae; genus Boesenbergia; species Boesenbergia rotunda. Next base: position 5,105 of record JAGFNQ010004531.1, read on the forward strand.
GTATTTTTCTCGGGGATAGTTGTCTAGTTTGATTCAAACTCGTGTTTATGTGTCGTTTCTGTTTTGGGTTTCGAAATAAGGGAATGGAATTTGGTTTGTAATTGAAAATTAAAATGAAAGGAAAATAAAGAAAATGAGTAATGGAACTAAACGAAGAGATGGCACTAAAAGCTCAATTAATGGAAACTAAATCCAAACACTTACAAAGTTTTTGATAACTGATTTCTTATTTCAAACACAAAATGGACTGCTATGCAATGAAGGGAAGGCAGTAATGGAGGTTTTCGGCAATAAATGAGCTAAGGCAATCCTATATCATGCCAAATTAGAACTCAACCAAACAAACACAACTCCACTAGCCAAAGTATTTTTGGAACCTAACACTACCAATCAAATTCAGATATGAGTGGAAGCAAGCTTATTGAATTCAAACACAATTATATGCCACATAAACAAACTAAATTCTGATGCAAAAGAATTAAAATCAATTGGCACACAAGAGACAACTCTTTGTGCCAAAAGTTTTACACTAAATTTTGCAATAAATGATCTTCCAACTCACTTCTCTTTTCTTTCTTTAAATCTGATGGAATCGATTGGAAAACAAGGATGTTCGGACAGAATTAAGCAAGCTTCTGTAAAGGAATTGAAACTAAAACCAGATCAATCAAGGCAAAAGAAATCAGAAGCTAGGATGGGCAGTAATTCAACTTCAATGTGCAGAATTTAGCTCTAGCTACACTAAAAATCCGGAATGAATTGCAAGAAGCTGAAACTAAGCTCTAAGTTAACTAAGAAAACCTATACTTAACTCGAGTGCAGGAATTAACGCCTAAGAGACAAGAAATCTGATCTAATGCAAGTTCAGAAACCAAAAGGAAGAATACAAAACAGAATTAACTTGGCACACTAGCTAGGAATTGGCACGCAGCATTTTGAACAAGAACTAAACTGAAAATTGAGCTATTCATTCACTAAACAAGTCCCTAAATTACTCTACTTGCGAATCTGAAGCTAAATTATAGCTAACAACTCAGAAATCGAAATTTAAAGTAGCTGAACAGAAATTTCAGACAAAACAGTGCAAAAGTTGAAACTACAGCTATAACTTGGAAATTAAAGGTCTAATCTACTCCTCAACTCCTTCCTCAGCTCGAGAAACTCTTGGTTGTCAATCAAGAACCGGCTTCGAACCCCTAGGCTCGGCAAATCAGTGGACAATCAATTCTGAATTTGAATTTGCTTCAAAACTGCGCTTGCTGAAACTTTCCATCCGATTTCTTCATTCTCAATTGGTGGAGCTGCGAGGACGATTTGGGAAACTTCTGAGATCACTTGAGAACCCCTACAAGTGATTTGGAAGCTTGGAAATGGACTGTGGTTGAGAAGGAAGTGATCGGACTGAGGATTCCCGAAACCCTCAAGAAATCCCCTGTTCAGCGCAATTTGAGCAGAATTCTTCAAACCTTGATCACCAAAGACTCGATTCTCGATCTGGATTGGAAGATGAAGTGGTCACGCCTTCATGGAAACAAAAACGATGAAGAAAGATGAAGAAACGATGAAGAACAAGGAAGAACAGTGGCGGAGGCTGGCTGAAGACGCGACAAGGGTAAGGCTGTGGAAAAATTTCCTTAAGTATTAACCAACGGATGGCTGTGATTGATTTGCTTCAATCCAACGGCTGATCTTAGTCCGATTTGAGCCAAACTTTGATGATGAAGATCTGGGGTCAGGATCTGCCTCGTGGTAGCTCGGATCCTCCAGATTTACAACGGATGGTCCAGATCTAGCTAATCTTTGAATGGATGATCTAGAGCCCTCCAAGCTTGATCCAACGGTTGATCTTGCTCTGATTGGGATGAAATCTTCAGATCTTGATCAGGGTGCTTGATCAACCTTAGCTTTAGCTTGGATTGCTTCAGATCATCCCGGATGGCTCCGATCTAACCGCTTTTGAATCGAACGGCCCAGATTTAATCATAATCTTGATAATCTGATCTGGGTCACTTCCGACTCGAGTTTGACCCAATATGCCCTAGATCCTTGAACTTTGATGCCTACAAAAATAGATCAAGAGTTTAGTGGCCAAATTAATCCAAAAATTTGCATATTTGCAATTAAGTCCAAAATAAAGGTAAGTTCTAAAACCTAGGCAATTTCACAATTTTGGCAATAAAAACATGGATCAAACAGGGATTTTAGCAGCTCAAATGATCAATAAAATGGAATCTATCAACTCCCCCACACTTAGCCTTGAGCGTCTCGCGAAATAACTAAACATGTATCCCATAGATTTTCTTAAGCATAATTAGAAACAAATGAAAAGAAATTACCTAAGGTTGCCAATTCTCATAAATCTAAGCTCTATGGATTACTATCTTGTCCTTAAATCAACAACTTGGCCTTTTCATCTATCATGAGTCATTGAGATGAATTTAAATCTCTAGCCTTTCCAGGAAAATAGTGGTGACTCTCTCCTTAAATTCTAAGTTGCTAATGGAAGTGGAGCTCACTCTCACACACATGCTTCTTGCACTACCATAGGCTTGCTTATTATCTACTCTCCACCATTTATCATGATTAGGATCAACATCTACAAAAACAAATCGAAGAAAACATAAGAAATGGAGTATAAATCAAGGAAATGGAGAAATGTGAGAAGTGGAAGACTTGAGTGCTCGGAAATGTTTCCATGTGCTTTGCCCCTCTTGTCATTCCTCTAGTAATATCAAAAGTGTCTTGGAGTAAACTCTTGCCTTGCACTTCAAAAATTCAACACAAACCCCTCACTAGACCCTTTGTGCCAATTCCCATTTACGTGCCAATTCTGCTTCTTTCTCTTCTATTCACTGATTTGCTTTTCTTTCCTTTTATCTTCTAGCAAGGTTAGACTTGTAGTGGAGCAAAGCTTTTAAATTGGATGAGAGAAACTTCAATGATTCCATGGTGCCGAAATTTCAAAGGTGTGCCAACTTGCTTCTTCTTTTCTCTTCTCATTTTCTCAAACTATTTTTATTCCCTTCTTGTTTTTTTTTTCTTTTCTTCTCTGAATTCTTCTCATGGAGCATTTCGAATCAGTGTTGCATCAGAGAACTTAAAGCATCAATTGACATAAATGCTCCACTCACAACCCTCACTTAACTACTCTTGCAACTCATTTTGATACAAATCCTTTATAAATTTGCACACTTCCTTAATTTTCTTTTTCCTTCTGTTTTGGTACAGATTTCTGTATTTCAATCTCAGCTCTACAGCATTCGAATGCTGATCAGGGTGGCTTCACTCCAAATTGCTGTGAGCTTCAAAGGAGTAACTAGTTGCTGTTTTTTTTTTTTTTAGTTCCCATTTCTTTTCTTCTTGTCTTTAGCTGCATTTTTCTGTTTTCATGTTTCAAATTCCACTTTTCACAGCTACCTTCAGAACTTGCCACTCTTCTATTGCTCTCCAACAGTTAGCATCAAAGTTTGTTTCAGAAAAAATCAGAATTCACTCAGATTTCATTCAACTTCTGATCAGTAGGAACTAGATGTTCAGCTCAGATTGGGTTCAACTCAATCTCAGAATTCTTTCTTAAATTTATTAACTCCCCGCAGCAGCTCTCCTTGCAGTCAGCTCAGTATTCCCTGCTTCAGAATTCAGCAACTTCAAATTCAAGTCTCGGCAGACAACAGCTCCCTCTTACTTCAATTCAGATTATTTCTGCACTTGTTTCAGCTTTACCCAGCCTTGTCCTGCTTCAATTCAGTCCTGGTTTTTCAGCTTCAATTGCAGTTCAGTTTTAGCTTCTTCATCTCAGATTTTTCTCAGCTTTTGTTCATCCTTCACTCAGCTTTAACTCAGTCTTTCTCAGTCCAGCTGCAAACTCAGAATTTCAGATTTAGTGCAGCTGCATTTCAAAACAATTAAGAACAAATCCTGCTCCACAAAAACTTGGCACAGAGTTTGTATCCTTTCAGCAGTTTACAGTGGAAACATCTCAGCTTCAATTTCGATTAACTTCAGATTGTATTACTGCCCAGATTTTTCTTCCCTTCCCCTGATTTTAGCACAAATTTTTGCCATGTTTCAGATTACATAGTTTGTGTGCAGCTTCTATATCAGCTTCAATTCAGCACTTGGCAATTCATCTTCACATTCCAATCTGCTTCTTCCAAATCAGTTTCACAACAATCCTTCAAGCAATTAAAAACTTAGCAGCTTACTCATTTCAGCAGCTTCCAGCTTCAGATTTCGGGAACACACATTTCAATGCAGTTCAGATCACAACTAATACAGATCAGATTTGGCAGTTTCAGTATTGATTCAATTAATTCCAGCTTCTTATCAGCCTCACAACCTGCAATTCAGACTTGGAAGCCATCTAAATTCCAGGAATTGGATTTTGGCCAGGGCACAGATTTTCCAATTTGTCCAGATTTGTTTCTGATTTTGATTGACTTCCAAACTTCCTACTCCAATTTTCCACTTGTGTGCTACTTTCTCCTTTACTTTACACAGATTTTTCTGTCATCAGGCTGACTAACTCCCTGATTTCCATCAACTAGGCAGTGATTCGCAAGTTGGCACAAAACTATTTGGTAACTGAAACTTGTCAGCTGAAACTTGTGAACCGAAACTTGCCTTAACTGCATTTTCCATTTCTTTCTCTTCTTATCAGCTTCTAACATCCATGGCTTCAATCTCAGATCTGAAGTTGAATGTGCACCTTCAACATTCAGATACAGTTCGCACTTAACATCTTGCTCATGCTGCTTCTCAAAATTCAGATTACAAGCTATGATGCATTGCAGCTCAGTTTTGGGCAGTTTTCAGATTTGACACTCTCAATTCTTGTAAGCAGTTCTTTCAATACAGCTCAATAATTCCAGCATTCTGAATCCTCAGCTTGTCTCATCCTTTTTCTGATTTTGTAAACTCGTAGCAGTGGAGGTGCTCTACAATATAATTCTGCAGCCTTGAAAGTCCAAATCCATTTCAAGTTGGTACAAAAGATTCTTGGTACAGAATTTTTTTTCTAGCTTCTGGTCAGCTCAGATTGTGTTCCTGATCAATTCAATTCAGCTCAGAATTCGAATTCAGCTTAGCCAGTGCATTCCATTCTCTGATTTCTTCAGGTATTTAGCATCAAGTGGTTCTTGATTCATCAAATGTAGTACTCGGCAGCCATAAATGGAATGCAGCCAGATTTTGGGGCAGTTCCGAAATTTAGCAGCTTTTTATCAGCCTTCAATCAGCTTCATTTCCAAATTTTTTTTTTTTTACAGCAGTAGCATCAAATGGATCATCTTTCTTAGTTTCAATTCAACTTGGCTCATGTACCTCCTTGGACCTCATTTGCGTTCCACTTGGGTCTGCAACATGTAAGGAAAAGTCTCAAACTCCAATTGCTTTCTTCAGCCGAATACTTGACACCAACATGGCTTGGATCTCCAATTTTTTTCGAAACGAAATTGCTTCCAAATCACTAATCACTCCCCCACACTTAATTCTTTGTCCGTCTCGGGCAAAATAGCATCAAGAAAACATCCCAAGCAAACAAATCCATAGAAAAATTATTGGGGTTAGAATTAGGAATAAGGAGAGACAATTCAAGAAGAGTATGTATCAAACATGATCATGGAAAAATGGAAATAATAGGATTAGTCTTCATAATTGTGATCCAATCAACGAAATATGGTTTTAAAAGAACCTAAGCAAGTTCTAGAGTTCAATAACATGTGTGTCACAAATAAGGCTAATCTTACTAGGTAAAAACCATTCATCTCAAATTCTCAATTAAGAATCCAAAGCAAAATCGTACTCAAGCATCCAAGATTTCATCCATCAACTTAAATCCTAAGTTTTGACAACCAAATTTGATTTAATTTCCAAAAGGCTCTAAAATGCTATGGAGAAAACCTAAGGGATACATTTATTTCCTAATCATGCAAGATAAAGTGCTAAAACACAAAACCTGGTATTTACAATGATTTTATTCATGTCATGCTACTCTACTCACTTATTTATTAACAAGAACTCATTTTAAGATTGAAAACATGCAATAAAGGAAAAGGCGACAAAAATCAAACTCCCTTTTATTTCTGGTGGTCGGAGTCTGTCAAGAAAAAGCCTCCACCGCGGTAGTGGAGGAGTTAGGGTGTGCGAAAGAGCTTCTTCCATTTGTTCCACTTCACTGTGCATCGCTCCCCCACACTTGGATTTAACTGCAACCTCTTTATTCTTTTTGGGACACATTTCAGGAGGTTTCAGTCTGTTCAGATTAAGCTCCCACTCCAGAAATCTCCTGGACCCTGCAAAACAATGTACTACCCCTCTAGAGCGTGCAGGGTACGAAGGAAATAACATAACATCAGTTTTTGCATACAATTTATCCAAAAATGAATCACATCCAATAAAATCAAGTTTAGGCATCTCAAAGAATTTTTTACAATGAATATCTACCCAAGATGCATCAAGACACTTATCATAATCAATGCAATCTATTTTGGATGTTCCCATGAAATTTTCCCAATTATTCCCCACACATGAAAAAACAAGAAATGTATCGCAGCCTATAAAATCAACTTTTGGTATTTGTCTTGATGTTTCCAAAATAAAAGAAATACTTACCTGATCGCGCTGAAAAATACCTGGAGGTTCCACAATGATAGATGTGTCCATAACTCCCTCCTGGTCAAGTATAGGGTCCGTATCAGGTTCAAGTTCTAGTAGGCACTCTACTGGTACAAGTGATCCTTGGGGCTCTGTGCAATCCCCTACACTTTGAATCTCAACAGAAATAGGTGATCCTTGGGGCTCTGTGCAATCCCCTACACCTAGAAAAATCTCTCTAGCTGGAAATGTCTCTGAAATATCTTCTAAAAATCCCTCAGTCTCAGCAGCAAGTACTCTCTCAGCCTCCTCTGAATACATAGCTCCTCCAGAAAAATCGGGTAAAAATCCCTCAGCCTCTAACTCTGTCTGCTCCAGCTCACCAAGAATATCCACGCTCCTGATGGAGTGATCCTCCCTCGGATGCTTCATAGCATCAAAAAGACTAAACTGGACTACTGTGTCCCCCACCTCCATCGAGAGTGTGCCAGCATAAACATCAATCTTTGTTTTGGCAGTCTTCAAAAAAAGCCTCCCAAGAATGAGTGGGGATCTGCGTGCAAGATACTCTCCCTCCATGTCTAGAATGTAGAAGTCCGCAGGGAAAATCAATTCTTTCACTTTAACCAACACATCTTCAATAACTCCCGCTGGCCGGGTCTGGCTCCTATCCGCTAGCTGTTCACAACTCCAGTGGGCTGTAAAGGACCAATGCCAAGCATCTGGAAGACTGTCCTGGGCATGACATTAATAGAAGCACCTAAATCAAGCATAGCATCATGTAGCGTGGTGCTCCCTATCTCACAAGATACAGTGAACATGCCAGGGTCTTCACATTTCTGAGGGATGGCATGGATAAGTGATGAAACATTCTTCCCCATGCTGACTAACTCATTTTCCTTAAGCTTCTTCTTATGAATACAAAGATCTTTCAAAAATTTTGCGTACTTAGGAACCTGTTTAATCATCGTCAGCAAGGGTACATTAATTTCAACTTTACTAAAAAGTTTCACCAGCTCATTGTACTCTTTTGCTTTCTCCTCCTCCACGTGTCTTTTGGTTGGAGTTCTCCCCTGTGGAAAAGGCAAAAGAACCCTAAAATCATCAACCTTGGCCGGAATAGGTGCTGCTGAAATCTGCCCTTCAGTCCCTTGCGTAGTAGCTGCTGTCCCATGCGTTTCGGCACTGTTTTCTTCTCCGTTTGCCACCAAATTTGGAGGGTTGCTTGAGGATTGAATTGGAAACGGGTTAGGGTTGGAATCAGCTGAATTTGAACTCATTTCAGTGTTGTTTTGGGCTGGAATTGAAGTTGTTGTCCGGTTTCCTGAAAATTCTGCTCTTGGACTCTTTTGAGATGTTGTAACCTTCCCACTTCTCAAATAAATAGCACTCACGTTCCCTTTAGGATTAGGAATAGTTTGGGAAGGTAGTTGACTGGATCCTTGAGCTTGATTCTGATTGAGCCCACTAGCTAATTGACCCAATTGCCTTTCAAGGTTTTGAATATGTTGTTGTTGTTGTTGGAACATTTGTCGCACTTCCATCATTGGTTCTTGCTGATCATTTCCTCCATTTGATCTCCCATAACCTCCTTGATTAGAATAGCTCCTTGATTGACCTTGAAAAGATGAATGAGTTGGCTGAAATTGTGGAACTTGTTGATTCGGTTGAAAACATGGTGGTTGGGGCTGATTTAAGGACTGATTGGGCTGTTGATAGGGCTGATCAAATGGCTGATATGCTTGGAAACATTGCTGGTCGTTGTGACCTTGAAAATTCTGATTCTGAGGTGGAAAATTAGGTGACGAAGGCTGAAAATTCTGCCCTTGAAACCCTTGATTGTAGGGCTGTGAAAACTGATTCATGGGCTGTGATGGCTGAAAATTCTGTTGGTTTCGAGCTGGGAAAGCTGGGAATGATTGCCATCCTTGCTGCCCTTGATAAGGTTGCTGAAATTGAGGTTCAAATGCCTGATATTGTTGCTGAAAATGTTGAGAATTAGGCTGAAACGGGGGCTGAAAGTTTTGGTTTGATTGCTGAAAAGTTGGCTGATTGTTTTGAGTTTGCTGTGACTGCTGTGAATATTGATTTTGTGGCTGGAACCCTTGCTGTGGCTGCTGTGAACTCTGAAATGAGGGCTGATTTTGCTGAATTTGATGATTTGAAGGCGGTTGTTGGTAAAAAGAGTTACCATACTTCAAGTTTGGGTGGTCCCTCCAACCCGGATTGTAGGTAGATGAGTAGGGGTCATTTCTTCGTTGGAATGGAGCTCTAGCCAAGGCCGCAACCGATTCATCTTGTTGGAGATTTGGACAATGGTCTGAATAATGTTCTTGGCTTGAACAAATGCTACATACTCTTGTGACTTGATTTGGAAATGAAGTTGTTGTTGAATTTGTGGCTTGGTTCACATTGTTCGCTGCCATTTGCTTCACTAAAGATGCCAACTCCGTCAATTGATTCTCCAACAAGGAACTTTTGCTTTCTTTTGTTCACTAGGCGACACTTGAGCTTCATGAACCCCTCTTGTAGTGAGTGCTCTACTCCCGAATTGTTGAGTATTCTCCGCCATGTTAGAAATGAGTACTCTAGCTTGCTCTGGAGTTTTGTTTACCAAGGCTCCTCCTGCCGCCGCATCAATCATGCTCCTATCCATAGGTAATAAACCTTCATAAAAGTATTGCACAAGAAGTTGCTCACTAATTTGATGTTGAGGACAGCTAGAGCATAACTTCTTGAACCTCTCCCAGTAATCATAAAGAGACTCTCCAACCACTTGTTGAATGCCACAGATACTTTTTCCTGATAATGGCGGTCCTTGATGCTGGAAAAAATTTCTCTAAAAATGCTCTCTTCATTCAATCCAACTAGCAACATGTCCAGTGGGCAAATAATACAACCAATCCTTAGCAGCCCCAGTCAAAGTAAAAGGAAATGCTCTTAACTTAATGTCTTCTTCAGAAACGCCCTGAGGCTTCATAGTAGAGCACACCACATGGAACTCGTGCAAATGTCTGTTGGATCCTCCCCAGATAAACCTGAAACTTTGGCAACAAATTGATGAGTCCGATTTGAGCTCAAAACTCCCCTAGCTCTGGATATGCTATGCTGGAGTACTGAAATGCAGCGTCAGGTGCTGCGAGCTCCTTCATGGTTCTCTGGTGGTCTGCCATGTCAATGCCTGAGTGAGTGCTGATAGTCTGAAGTGGAGGGATATCTGCAGTCTCAGAAAGAATAGCCTGGCTCTCCTGACTCTGAAAGTCCTCTCAATCTCAGGATCGAAATCTTCTAATTCAGCACCTAGAGACCTGGTCATAAAAAACAACAAATCGCAGTAAAAGATAGATAAAAAGATAAATCAAATAAAATCAAATCAAAGATATAGCAATAAGCACAGAAATCAAATCAAGAATGATGTGCAATAAGTGTACAAGCTAAATCAAACAAGTCAACTAACAGCCCCGGAACGGCGCCAAAAATTTGACACCCAAACTATGTGTCACGAATGTGGGCCTCAAATTTAGATGTGAATGAATAACTGAAACCCTTTTACAAGCAAAATGTATAAGAATGTAGCAAAGGGGCCACAGGTCGTATTTTTCTCGGGGATAGTTGATTCAAACTTGTAGTTATGTG
>JAGFNQ010004531.1:17494-167274 GCA_024364735.1 Boesenbergia rotunda
CCTAGGCAATTTCATAATTTTGGCAATAAAAACATGGATCAAACAGGGATTTTAGCAGCTCAAATGATCAATAAAATGGAATCTATCATGCATCAAATCTTTCCGAGCATTAACACCATCTTTGGATTTTTTCTTCACATTTAACAATGTGCCTATGATATTCTCACAGACATTCTTTTCAACATGCATGACATCTAAGTTATGACGTAACAGAAGCTCCTATAAGTTAAACACATAAAGGCATTTCATAGTATTAGTTAAGGAATAAAATAAATAATTAAAAATAAATAAATAGAATGCTCAATAACTTACACTCCAGTATGGTAAATCGAAAAAAATTGACTTTTTCTTCCACAGTTGAACTGTTTTTTGTACTTTTTTTGAACTATCCTGTGTCTTCCTCTTTTTCTGATAAGTACTGATAGTCTGACGTTTGTGCACTTTACCCCAATCATTTTTAATGTCTTTACTGCATTGAGAATTTGTAACCCGGTCAAAGGTCTAGGTTTTCCCTTTCTCTCTTTTTTCCCATTAAACCACTTTTTTTTCTGACGAAACGGGTGATCAGGAGCAAGAAATCTCCTGTGGCCTAAGTATGCAAACTTTCTACTATACTTAAGCCACGTTGAACATAGGTCTTCCGCACATATTGGGCAGCCAACTTTCCCTTTTGTGGCACATCCAGATAGATTTCCATAAGCTGGAAAATCATTAATCGTCCACATCAAAATAGCCTTCAAATTGAACATTGATTTGGTGAATGCATCATAAGCCTCTACACCTGTGTCCCATAACTCTTTCAAATCCTCCACAAGGGGTGCCAAGTATACATCTATATCATTTCCTGGTTGCTTTGGGCCTGGAATCAGTAATGTCAGCATAAGATTTTCTTTCGCCATGCACATTAATGGAGAAAGGTTGTAATTTACCAAAATAACCGGCCAACAACTATATCTGGAACTAAGGTCACCAAAAGGGTTGAATCCATCTGTTGCAAGACCAAGACGGAGATTTCTAGGATCTGATGCAAAAGCTGGCCACTTATGATTTATTGTATCCCAAGCGACTGAATCAACTGGATGACGCATCATATGATCTTGACTTTTGTGGTTGAAGTGCCAAATCAAGTCTTCAGCCTTTTCTTCTAGTGTAAACATCCTTTTCAATCTTGGTATCACGGGAAAATACCGTAGTACCTTTTCAGGAACTCCTTTACGAACTTTGGTGGTGATTTTGTCTACCTTCCATCTTGGGGAACCGCATTTTGAACATGACTCCAAATCGTTAAACTCCTTTCTAAATAGACAACAATCATTTGGGCAAGCATGAATCTTCTCGTATCCTAAATCAAATGGTTTCAATAGATTTCTCATTGAATAAACAGTTTCTGGAAGTATGTTTTTTTCAGGAAGCATGCCACCTAAGATCTTAAGGAGCTCATTGAAACTATTGTCGGTGTGACCATTAGTAGACTTGTAATTGTATAATGTGATGGCTGCCGATAACTTTGTGTAAGTTGTACAACCAGGGTAGAGAGTAGTATCTGCATCTTCTAATAAATCAACAAACCCACTATCTGTTGTCTTTGATTCGGTGTGTCCAACCCTTTCTTCTAGCAAAGCAGCATTCGTATATAAATGATATTCCTCTCTACTTTTATCATCCGTTGCTTGAACTCCTCTCAAACTACCTTCGCCTTGAAATTGTGAGGTATAACTTTCACCGTGGAAGACCCAACTAGTATAAGAAGGATCGATGCCCTTAATAATTAAGTGCTCATACACTTGGTCAAATTTCATATACTTCTTATTTTTACAATGCTTGCAAGGACATAATATTACGTCACGTGTTTTGGCATAATTCCTAGCTTGAGTAAGAAAATTTTGAACCCATTCTTCATACTCGGGTACAAGTCTTGAAGGTAAAAACATCCATTCCTTATCCATTTTGTAAAAAATCAAAACCCTAACATAAAAGTTCCAATCCAATGCTTAAATATAGAGAAATACATATATAACTAGTCCTAGAAAAAAAAATTAAACACAACCAAATACAAATAAATTTTACTAATATGGATATAAGACAACATCTATAATAAAGAGAGGTATGATGTAGTGAGCTTTAAAACTATCACAACATGTAAACTTTGCTCTAGAAAAGATATTACTTCACACAAAGAGATATTTTAGAAAAGATATTACTTCACATAAAGAGACAATTTTTGCACTATATCCTCCTCATACTCAGCATTAAGAAGAAACATTTTATCAGTAAAGAGATTGATTTTGATGAAATTGTACTAACGGTCTTATACCATATAGTAGAATTGTCATTTTTTTCAAGGAGACCCCACTCAACAGTGGCATAATACCAAAGATTAATAAGACATAAAGGTAAGTAAAACAAATTAACAACCTATTGACCTCCTCTACACACCAGAAGTTTAAATTGTTGGAGTACAGTCAATATAGCTCAAGTAAGTCACAAGATAAAATTGCGAATGGAAGTTCTCTTGAAATCTAAAAGCAGTACAAGTCAAAATGGACCAGCCATTGCTTAACAAGAAAGGAAGATCTTCAGAACATACTTTGGATGACTAAATATCAATATCAATATCTTGCGCATTGTGTGCTTTCAAAAATCAATTTAAAAAAAATAAAATAAATTTTTTCCAAATTCTTCAATGTTTATTTTCAGTGGATGCTCTATATTTTTTAATTACCTAAAAAGTGATTGTCCTTTGCCAATTGCTGATGGTGCTAAACTTGCAAAGACCAAGTGTTAATAGAAAAACATTATGAAGTAATTAAAATGTTGAACAAAAAGTGATACAGTAAGAAATAAAACGGAAATCTCCCCGACATTAGCAAAAGAGTCGCATGACTTAAACTTAGTTAGAGATGACCATGCATATATCTAAATTCCATTAGGTTAACTGCTAGAAAAGACTTGCTAAAGTTGCTAAATAGTTGCTTGAAATTTCAAAGATGAAATTACAGATCACCAAAAGCACAAATTTTAGATTAAATTTCACACCTAACAGAACAATTTTCACAAATTACAGAACAAATTACAGAACAAATTTCACAAATTTCAGAGACTATATTCAACAATTTTCATAAATTTCAAAGATGAAATCTCAGAAATTTATTCACCAGATTGAGCTTACCAGAGAGAGGGATATCCGGTGGAGAGGGCTTTGTTGAAGCACTGGTTGGCGCACGGCAAAGATGAAGGCCGGCGTGAGAAGATGAAGGCCGGCGTAAGGAGATCGCAAGCAGGTGAAGCCTCGCGTGAGAAGATCACTTGCGTGAGGGGATCATGAGATGGCGAATGTGAGGAGATAACGACTGCGCGCCGGCGTGAGGAGATGGGGAGGAGAGGGCTTGCCGGTGTGAGGAGACCGGGAGATGGCTCGCCGGCGTGAGGAGATCGGGAGGAGAGGGGCAGCGCGATGGGGCGATTTCTAGGGCAAAGGGTAAGCGGCGTGAGGGATATCGAGAGGAGTTGGGGAGAAATAATTAAGCCAGCGGTTTTTATTATTTTAGGTTGTTTAATTATTTTAGGGCTTGGGTAAGCGGTACATTTTAAATATTTGTTTAATATATAAGTTAAAACATAATAAGGGTAAGGTTTAATCAAACTTATAAGTTTAATTTGATATTTTATTTGTTTAATAGTTTAGACACAATAATTGTTAAATTGTAAGATTATTAACAGCTTATGTTATGCGCTGTTATTATTTTATAATTTTCATTAATAATGTATATTTTTTGTGAGTCATTTTTAATAAGTATTGACAGCGTACTCTGTACGCCGTTAATATTTAGTTTTAATAGCACATTTTGCGCACCGCAGATAAGTTTATTAACAGCGTACTTTTCCTGCGCGCCGTCGTTTGTTTAAAAATTATACTATCCGCAGCGCACATAATTGGGCTCGCCGTAAAAGCTATTATTAACGGCACGCTTTAACTGCACGCTGTTAATCATGCGCTGCGGAAAGTCATATTTGTTGTAGTGCTTAAACATATTGCCACGCATCAAAAAGGGGGAGATTGTTGAGGCAATCGACCCTAAAATGATTGGAATATCATTGTTTTGATGTGTGTGTGTAAATATGTTTAAGGTTAGAGTATTATGTTGTATTTGATGTGTGTGATTGAGTTTGCAGGACTTGGAGGATCACACATGGTGACCAAATCTGAGGGACGAGAGTCGAGGGAGGAGGATTCCAAGGGCAAGTCGGGAAGTGAACTTCAAGGGCACACGTGAAGGGTGGCATGGAGGCAAGCCAAGGGAAGGCTTGTGTGCGCATCCGAAGGACGAGAGCCAGAGGAAGATGACTTCAAGGGGTGAGCCAAGGGAGTGGACCTGAAGGCACACGTGAAGGAGAAGGTTCAGAGTTGCTAAAACTAAGATTAGAGGCAGGGCAGTCGACTGGCCCGAGGGCAGTCGACTGCCAAAACTCACAGAGAGTTTATAGTCTCGGACCAGTCGACTGCCCCTACTAGTAACACCCCGAAACTAGCCGTTGGCTAGCAATTAATGCTAGACCAGTCGACTGCCCCAGGGGCAGTCGACTGGTGCAGGTCTGGACACACTGTGAATTTGTCCTGTTCTCCTATAAAAGGAGGACCTTTTTGCACGTGGGTGGTACGGTTACGTACGACAACGAAGTGCTGCTCGTCTGGAAAGCGTTTTCTACTTCCTCTCTCTTATTCTACTGCATTCTGTAAAGAGGAAGATCACCACTGTAAAGGTTTCTCCACCTTAAGGAGAATTCTTTTGAGTGATAACTTAGAATGGGTTGAGATGCTTAGGTCTTTGCCTTAATTCAAGATGCTTTAAGTCACTGCATCTGCAGTAATTGGAGCACTAAATACAACTTAAACAGTAATCAAGTTAAGTGTCAAGTTTAGAAAATCTAACTTGAACAGAACACTTAACTCGACTAACCCTAGCAAAAACTACTGTTTATAACAGTTAGTAAGTGGCTAATTGGGTTAGACAGGAACCGAAAGAGATAATTGAAATTGGCTTGGTTTATCTTGCATTGGTTTAGTACAGCACATTCAGTTTTTTTCTTATGCAATTTATTTACCTCTTTTTTTTTGCTATATTGCTTTGTTTTGATATATGGCAAAGGGGGAGAGATAGGAAAGGAGAGAAGCTTTAAAAAAAATTTCAAAATCTAAATTTTCAAAAACTTTATCCTTTCTTCAAAAAGTAAGCTAAGTTTTTTTTTAACTACTTTCAAAAATTACTTAAGCTAAGTTTGTTTTACTGCTTTCAAAAATTACTTAAGCTATGTTCAAAATATCTCTAAGTACTTACTTCTAATCTTCTCTAATATAAAAGTTTCTAAGCTTCTAAAAGTACTAAAGAGATTGAAAATTTTTAAGTGCTTCCAAGAACATAAAAGATGTTTCAGAAAATTTCCTACTAAGGTTTTTTTTTAAATTTCTAAGTATGAATTTTTTTTTTCAAAAGTGCCCAATCAAAATGTATTTTTGGAAAATATTTTCTAAAACCTTTCTTGAAAAATCTTATAAGTTTTGAAAAATTAATTTCATTATTTTGACTTAGAAATTTTTCAAACCCCACGAAACTTTTGAAAAGCCTAGGGGGAGATTCCTTCCAGGGGAGGGAACTAAACTGTTATATCGACTGTATGAATTAACTTAACTTTTTGAATCGGATTGCAATAAATCAAAAAGGGGGAGATTGTTGGTGCAGACAGCACCCAAGTCAAACCTGTGTTTTGATAAATGGCAAAGGGTTCCAAAGTTAAGATGTTATGTTTATCTAACATGCTACTTGAGTGTGCAGATTGAAGTCTTAGCAAAGGACTGCTAGGCACCTAGCGAAGGACTGCTAGGCACTGAAACTCTAAGTCCTGGCGACGGGCTGCTGGGCACCTAGCGAAGGGCTGCTAGGAGTCGAAGACCTAGCGAAGGACTGCTAGGCACCAGGTGAAGGACTGCTTGGAAACGAAGACCTGGCGAAGGACACCTGGGCACCTGGCGAAGGACTGCTAGGAGACAAAGACCTAGCGAAGGACTGCTAGGCACCAGGCAAAGGATTGCTTGGTAACGAAGACCTGGCGAAGGACAGCTGGGCACCTGACGAAGGGCTGCTGGGCAAAAGTCTAACCGAAGGAGTCGGTTGGTGACAGGTAAATTCTCCTGAGAGGAGTAGGTGAGGACGCGTTCCCCGTCGAGGGAACAGTAGGCGTCGGTTCGACCTAGGATTCCATTTTGGAGACCCAAAGTTAGAACCAAGACAGCTAAGGTTGTATAATTGTAACATATTCTTGTTTTATTGTATTTGCAACTAACCCTGGATGCAGGACCAAAGGAATGAGTCTCTGCAGCTCAGAACGCCTCAAGGGAAAGAGGCAGCTGCTAAGTAGGGCTCCCCGGAGGTCCCGGGCGCCCCCAAGGTCAAGGCAAAGCAGTAAACAAAAAAGCACTTCAAAGGCTTACTGGGCCAGGGCGCCCCTAGCGTCCCGGGCGCTCCCAGTGCCTAGGGCGCCCTGGGTTCAAGCCAACGAAGTGAACCGACCCAGAAGCCAGCAAACCAAGTCAACCGGGGCGCCCCCAGCGTCCCGGGTGCCCCCACAGTCAAACCTCAGCCCTACTCGAGCGGGATAAGGGTTGACCGAGATTATTGCAGATCGGAGGCCACGTAGAGGGCGCCCCAACGTCTAGGGCGCCTCAGGACTGCTATAAATAGCCCTCGACCCCCAAGGCTTCTCAACACAACTTTCTAACGCCAGTACGCTCTTCTACCCAAGTGCTCTGCTCCAGAAACTTCTGATCTTGAGGTTTTAGCGCCAACGACGACCCTATGCACTGAAGAACGATCTACACCGGGTGTCGGTAACGAAGAGTTAGTTTAATTGTATTCTTACTGTACTATTACTGTTACTGTACAACTTCTTGTAAGAACTTGCGCAATTATAGTTTTGCCCGCAGTAAACGGTCAACGACCGTGGGCCTTGGAGTAGGAGCCGACTGCGACTCCGAACCAAGTAAAATCGCTTGAGTTCGCATTTGTGTTGTTTTACTTTTCCGCTGCTTATTCTCTTTTGTGAATCCGAAACGTTTTACGATATTCACCCCCCCTCTATCGTTCTTCTCGATCCATCAAGCACTTGCTTCCCTTACCGCCGGTGCCGTCCAAGACCTAGGAGAGAGAAAGAGATAAGAGGAGAGGAGAGAAAAGAGAGGCTCTAGGGTTAATTGGATTGCCTTAGTCTCATGACACATGAGGTATATATAGGCTACAATATGGATCATGAGGAGGAGTTGGGTCTTGGCCTCCTATTGGATCAAAGCCCGATCCATTAATGATAATCCAATCCACTAAAGGATTATCATTGAACAACCTCACCAACCCCCATAATTAAATATGGGCTTCACCTATTATGTGTACAAAATCTCCCCGTGGTTAAGATATCGCATGCCCATTAATTATTTAAATTACTTACAATTTAATTAATTAATATCTAACTCCATGAATAGTACCACTCAACCTTATTATCATGTCGGACCACGTCCACTAGCAGGATTTACATGATGAACTTTATAAACTCCTCAAGGGGGCATCATCATCTTAACACATTAAGACACGGTTTCCTTCTCTAATCAATGGCACATCATGTAAATAATATTATTTTCTAATTTACCGAGCCTATCGATTTAACAAATAAATCTTGGTCATTGGTAAATCAAAGAAATAGATATTAAGTACATGTGCCTGTTATTATATCGAGAATAAGAGCATGTACATCATAATATCTGAGATCTGATTTTATTATATAGTCAGTATAAATCGAATCACCTCTAATCGATCTTGCTCAATACACACAAAGTATACTAGTGTAATTCTATAGTCAAGATAGACTAATACCAAATTACACTGCAATCATTCCAATTGTTTGTCCAAATCCATCTCGGTTGTGAGCTACTACTTATACTTTACAAGGAACTGATAACATGATCTTCTGAGTGGCACCACACACCATGTTATCTATAATGTAAAGTATTAGACAATCGCACACATATATCAAATGTAAAATGCAAACAATGATTATGTGATTCTTATTCCAAAATTAGATGTCCATACACAAGCTAGGCTTATAGTATACATTTTAACAATCTTCCACTTATACTAAATGACTATGCTGCCATCAAACTGCCATACATCTGATTCCGATCCCCTCCACATTCCTATCAAAAGCTCTTGCTGGAAGGGCCTTAGTGAATGGATCTGCCAAGTTATCCTCTAATGCAATCTTGACGACAACAACTTCTCCTCGCTTTTCGATCTCTCGTATCAGCTGGTACTTGTGCTCTATGTGTTTACTTGCCTTATGGGCTCATGGTTCCTTCGAGTTTGCTACTGCACCACTATTAACACAATAAATTGTGATATCTCTGGGCAAACCAGGAATCACATCCAAGTCCATTAAGAAGTTCCTGAGCCATATAACTTCCTTGGCTGCCTCAGAGGCTGCCACATACTCAGCTTCTATGGTGGAGTCTGCAACGCATTTCTGTTTGATACTCCTCCAAACTATGGCTCCACATCCCAAACTGAGCATATACCCCGAGGTAGACATACTGTTATCCCTATATGATTGGAAATCAGAATCCGTGTAACCCACAGGGAGCAATTGATCTGCCTTGTAAACTAGCATATAATTCCTAGTCCTTTTCAAGTACTTTCATATATGTTTTACTGCAGTTCAATGTCCTTGTCCTGGATTACTTTGATATCTGCTAACCATGCCCACGACAAGTAAATACATAGAGCACAAGTACCACCTGATATGAGAGATCGTAAAGCGAGGAGAAGTTGTTGACGCCAAGATTGCATCAGAGGACAACCTAGCAAATCCTTTCACTAAGGCCCTTCCAGCGAGAGCTTTTGATAGGCATGCGGAGGATATGGGAGTCAGATGTATGGCATTTTGAGGACAACATAGTCTTTTAGTATAAGTGGGAGATTGTTATGATGTATACTAAAAGTCTTTCTATTATATAGACATCTACATGTTGGTGCAAGTTGCATCAGTGATGTCCTCCTCTAAATGTTTCAATGTTTGATAATATACTTAAGTCAGTGATATATTGATCAAGGTAAGGGTGAGTGAAGAAAACTGGACCAAAGTAAACCAAAGTCCTAGTAAACCTAGGAAATAAGTCCTGGTTCGAAGAATTGGGCACTAAGTCCTGATCATGGATTGGGCACTAGGTCCTGGCCGCGGGTTGGGCAACTAAGTCATGACCAGAAGTTGGGCACTAAGAGCTGGTGAGTGAAGCTGGGCACGAAGACCTGGTTCGAGGAATTGGGCACGAAGTCTTGGCCGAGGGTTCGGCACCAAAGACCTGGTTCGAGTAATTGGGTACGAAGACCTGGCTGAGGGTTGGTCACCGAAGTCGTGGACCTAGGGTTTGGGCACGAAGTCTTGGTCTGAGGGATTGAGCAACTTAGATGAGCGATGACTAAGGATAGAAGTAGAGATGGGTCGAGGTTCGGACGTCTCGAGATCCGAGAGTATCGAAGGCTAAGCAAAAGTCCACTCGAATGGACTGGGTGGCAACCGTCTCCTGAAAGGAGTTAGTGAAGGGCGCGTTCCCGGCGGTCGGAACTTGCATCAGTTCGACCTAGGGTTTCGTGGAACTCGAAGTCAGAACCAACTCATTAAGGCTAAGATTGTATGTGTATTTTCCTTGTATTCATATATCTTGCAGGTACCTAAAAGTGGAGACAAAGCAGGCAAAAGGCTGGAAAAAGGAGGCCCTAGGCGCCCCCATCAATGGGGGTGCCCCAATGGAATCAGGCGCCCCCATCAACAGGGGCGCCTCAGTCAAAGAAGCAAAAGAGGTTCAGCGAAGGAAGGCAGAACAGGCTTCCATTCATGCGCCTCGGACCATACGGGCGCCCCCATCAGGTCAGGCACCCCTGTGAAGATGGATAAGCACTGACCGAGCCTGCAGATAAGAGATCACGCACAAAAGGCCACGTGTAGGCACCCCCATCGACACAGGTGCCCCCATGGGTGCTATAAAATGGGCTTCGACCCCAAGGCTCAACACACAACTTCCAAGATCCATACTGAGCTTTCTGACTGACGACAAAGCGCTAAAGACAAGGCTCTACGACCGGGAGGCTCCAGGAGGAAGTGCGCGACACTTCGAAGGTCCAGATCGGTCGAGTCTTCGACCATTTTGTTTTTGGTTTGCTTTTATTATTCTACACTTAATTTACTATATTTTTTATTGTAATTATTGCACTGTAAGACGAGTTTCTCCGCCTCCAGAAAGCCCGGAAAGGAGACCAATAGTGGACGGGCGTTCCTGTGCTTAGGCCTTGGATGTACTAACCCTGGGGGGTTGGGAACCAAGTAAATCCCGCATGCAAACTATCTTTTGTTTTGTTCGTTCTTTCTATTATTTTTCCACTGCTACTAACTCTGTATCCAGAACAAATGAAAGTTTTATGAGGTTTCGCAAAATGATTTTTTCGATCGCTCTATCGACGGCACCGGTCCTACACTACATATTGAAAAAGAATCACATGATCACAGTTTACATATTTATTGATTATTTATGTGCATATTGCCTAATACTTTACATTGTAGATAACATGGTGTGTGGTGTCACACAGAAGATCATGTAATCAGTCCTTTGTAGAGTATAAGTAGAGGCTCACAACCTAGATGGTCTTGGACAAACCATTGGCATGCTTGTAGTGTAATTTAGTATTGGTTTATCTTGATCATAGAATTACACTAGTACACTTTGTGTGTATTGAGCAAGACCAATATAGAGGTGATTAAATTTATACTGACTATATAATTGAATCAAATCTATGATATTATGGAGTACATGCTCTTAATCCTGATATAATAACGGACACATGTACTTAATATTTATTTCTTTGATTTACCAATGGGCCAGATTTATTTGTTAAATCGATAGGCCCAGTAAGTTGGGAAATAATATTATTTACATGGCGTGCCATTGATTATAAAAGGAAATCGTGTCCTGGTGAGTCGGGTTGATGATGTCCCCTTGAGGAGATCATAAAGTTCATCATGTTAAATCCTGCAGGTGGACTTGGTTTGACATGATGATAAGGTTGAGTGGTACTACTCATGGAGTTAGATATTAATTAATTAAATTATCAGTAATTTAATTAATTATTGGACATTCGATATTTTAAACACAGGAAGATTTTGTACTCATAATAGGTGGAGCCCATATTTAAATATGGGGGTTGGTAAGGTAGATCAATGGTGATCCTCTAGTTGAATCGATCATCATTAATGGATCGAACCTTGATCCATTGGATGGTCATGACCCAACTCCTCCTCATGGTCCCTGTTGTAGCCCTATGTATACCCATGGAGTCATGAAACCAAGGCATCCAATTGATCATCCAACCCTAAGCCTCTTCTCTTCCTTTCTCTCTCCCTTCTCTCTCCTAAATCACGTCGGCGGTGGAAGAAAGGGGAAGTTTACTTCCTTTTTCTTCCTCTTCTCTTCTCCTCTTCTCATCCTTTTGGTGGTCAGCGACTACTAGATAAAGGAAGAGCTCTTCTCTTCCTTTTGTGGTGTGCAGCGAGATGAAGAGGAGTACACGCCGGCGTAAGGAGGTGGGCGGGTATCTTCCTTGGTGGTGCTCGGCGCCGCGGGTTTGGAAGAAGAGATAAGAGGTTGTTCTTCCTTGTGGAGCTTGGTGCCGCGAGATAGGAAGTCAAGGAGGTGGCCGGTTTGGGTTTAAGTGAAGGAGAAGGACTCTTCTCTTCTCCTTCATCATCTTCTTATTCCTTGAGGAGGCCGGCGGCAACAACCCTACGGTTAGGGTTTTCGGCACAAGAGGAAGAGGAGTGGTTGGTGGCTTTGGTGACTTCGGTTCTTGGTAGATCGTCGCCCACACGACATCCAAGAAGTGTTGGGGTCATATAGTAGAAGATCACGTGGTAAACCGGAATGTATATCTTTTCTTATGGCTCCTTTGATCTTGCTACTATTTCATGTTGATAATTAATTACATATTGATTATTGTTTAATTAATTGTGTTAATTAGTTATCTTGGACCCCGATGTTAAATACAAAATCGGTGATCCACTCATCGTCTATTCCGCGGCTAATCAGTTGGATGAGATTGATTGCTAGAACAACATGTTTGTTCAAGCAGTCGCTAGAATCTGTTAGCACGATGATGAGATAGTCGTTTGGGATATTGCTCTCCATTCGGATTAAAAATTTTAATCCGTGGATATGGAGAGGTTTCCCATGCGCAACCCGGTATCCACCTCGGAAACTCCACGAACTAACAATTGGTATCAAAGCTAGTGGTTTCTGATTTTGTGTGTTTTGAATTCAGTTATATTTTTGCACTTATCATATATTTTATTTTGCTGGATAATAGTAGGATGTGCGTAGGCTAACTCTTTGGATGCAGGCACGAGATCCGACTATTATGGCTAAATATGTGTGTATGTGATTGTGTGTGCATGTATGTAATATTATTTGTATCCTCGGGGTTGACGAGGCTAAATTTGGTATTTAATTTTTGTAATTAAATACGACAATTGTATAGCTGCGCATTTTTAGTTACATTCAATCTAGATTTTTGTACATTCCTTCGTGGAGTATAGGATCAAAGCATGTAAATTAAAATAACATTTTATCTCGTCTCGGAGAACCCCTTCAAGGAGCTTGCACATGGTGATAGGAGGTAGAGACGAGGTGGCGACACGACTGGAGGCATATTGAAGACAAAGACCATAATAGTTGGAAAAATTAGTTTTTTCTTATTTATTGCTTTTAGTTTATATGCTTGTCGTGCTTGCATGTGAAAATTCCTCAATTATAAATAACTAAGTGGGAGAGGGACTTTAAGAGTCCCATGGCCTCCATTACTAATTTGACATGTGATGCGAACAAGCTTGTGCGTTGGCTCTGAGTGCCTTCCTCCACATCGGATGAGCTTGTTTCGCGGATCACTAGGTCAGACATGATTATAGGAAGTTATTTAGGAGCGTGTGAATTCCCCATCAGATGACACATAATCCTAGATAATTGCCTTAGTATCGTATAATGGTAAACACTTAGATGCAAATAATAGTATTTGTGGGATCGTCTAGAATCGATAGAGGGGGGGTGAATATCGATAAAAACTTTTTGGATAAAAAGAGTAATACGCAGCGGAAATTTCAAGCAATACTAACACACTTTTCTTTTACTTGGTTCGGAGTCTAGATCGGCTCCTACTCCAAGACCCACGGTCCTTGACCGTTTACGTTGGGCAATTCTATATTTCATAAAACGATTACAACAATTTGAGCACGAATACAGAATTGAAAAATTAAGCAATTAAATTAAACAAATACCGACGATATGAAAATGACTCGAAGATTGGAGTAGCGGGTCGTCGTTGGTGCTTGACACTTGAGCACTGATCGATTAGAACAGAGCGCTTGAGTATTTGCATTGGAAGAAGTGTTGTCTGGAAGCAAGGGGGTGAACCCCTATATATATAGTCGTCTGGGGCGCCTGTGTTGAATGGGGCGCCTGACACGTGGCCCTTCAGCGTGAATCCTCATCCGCAGACTTGGCTAGCGCTTATCCCTTCAACAAGGTCGCCTGGGACGAATGGGGCGCCTGTATGGTCATGGGCGCCTCCTTTGCTGACATGGAGGCTAAGCTTCGCAGACTGCTGGAAAACACCCTTCTTGGCCACCTGTATCCATATAGGCGCCTGACTCCTTTTAGGCACCTGGGAAGCAGCGAACTCCATCCTTTGTTCCTGCAACCAGGGTTAGTTTCAAAACACAAACAATATATAAGTTAAGTATAACTTACATCCTGCGCTGTCTTGGTTCTGACTTTGGGCTTCCCAAATGGAACCCTAGGTCGAACCGACGCCTAATGATCCCTCCTACGAGGAACGCGTCCTCGTCTACTCCTCTTAGGAGAATTTATCTTTTGCCAACCGGCTCCTCTGCTTAGACTTTTTCCCAATCTTCCGGATCAGGACTTCGTGCCCAGTCCATGACCAGGACTTATTGCCCAACCCTCGGTCAGGTCTTCAGTGCCCAGCCCTCGGCCAGGACATATTGCCCAATTCCTCGAATCAGGACTTCATGCCCAGTATACGACCAGGACTTATTGCCCAACTTTCAGTCAGGTCTTAGGTGCCCAGCCCTCAGCCAGGACTTATTACCCAATTCCACGAACCAGAACTTTGTGCCTAGCTTACCTAGGACTTTTCCTGTGCACTTAAACAAATTCATTAGATCACAATGTAACCCTAACTTATCAACCCTTTGCCATTATCAAAACTCAGGTTCGATCTTGATGCATCTGGCACCAACAGTATCCTCCCCATCGGAGTCACTACTATTATTTGTACGGCCAAAGAAGAACCAACTATTAATTTTATTTGTCAAAAAGTTAGGCTGACAAGACAACAAAATTAATGGGTAAAACCTCCTCTTACAAATGTAGAATTCGTATACGTCCACACTATCATGACATACGATATTCTCAGTGTTTTGAGAAGTTGGTTGATTTTAAAATTTATTGTTTGAGGAATCAATATATTTTGAAATCTAAATATTGTGATTATTATGATTCTCTGGTTATTTTCAAAATGACTTTCAACCCACTAGCTGTAATACTGAAAGAAAACGAACTTACTGCCCCTAAATATAATGATTGAAACCGAACCTGGACATTGTCTTAACTGCCGAGGAATCCAAATGAGTATTTTTCGAGTTCTGTCCGTAAAAGCCTAGCAAAATAATGTTGAAGAGGAGAGGGAACGTTATAGGAAGTGGATAAAAGCAAACGAGATGGCGCAGTGTCACAATTTGACTTCTATATAAAATGTGCGACAACATCAACATCAGGCCTCTTCCACTACCTATGATATAATGTTCAATCTCGAAGAACTCTTCGGACATGAGAATCGGGCTGCTAGGCAAGAGGCAATGAGGAGCTTGATAATGACCACCATGATTGAAGGGATGCTCGTAAGGGAACATGTTCTCAAAATGATGGCCTGTTTAAATGAGATGGTAGTCCTTGGAGCAGAGATCGATGGGGAAATCGAAGTTGATATCATTCTCCAATCTCTACCAAGGAGTTTTGAGTAGTTTCGCCTAAGCTATAATATGAACAAATGTACATATTCATTGGCGGAACTTCTGACAGAACTCCGGCGGCAGAAGGGTTTTCTCATCAGAGTACTCATGCTTTCATTGATCAGAAGGATTCTACTTCTAAGCTGAAAGCCAAGAAGAAGAAGAAACAAGGTGGGGCAAAGAAAGGGACAAGACCTCAGGTATCTCAGGGTGGCGTGAAGAAGCCGAAAGGTAAATGCTTCACGTGCAAGCATACTGGACATTAGAAGGCGGACTGTCCCCATCGTCGAGGTATATCTTTTAGTTTAGTTGTTGAAATTTAGCGGTGTTATCTACTGGTACCTGGTGTGTAGATACGGGAGCCATTGATCATGTCTGCAATTCTTTACAGGGGTTCCAGGAAACCCGACGACTAGCTGATGGAGAGATTACCGTCTATATGGGCAATGCTACAGAGATGGTGGCTATTACAGTGGGAGACGTCAATTTATCTTTTTAGAAAAATAAATGTTTGGTTTTAAGAAATTGCCTTTATGTACCTAGTTTTAGAAAGAATCCCATTTCGGTTTCTAAAATAATAAAGAATGAGTATTCTATTTCTTTTAATGACAGAGTTGTTATAAAAAGGAATAGAGAGATTATCTGTTCAGGTGCATTTTTTGGCAATTTGTACACTCTTGAACCAAAATTTCCCACGATGCAAATAGAAGTAAATAACTTATCGTCTAACCAAAATAAGAGGAACGGACCTTCAAAGATGAACCAAACATATCTTTGGCATCTAAGACTTGGTCATATTAATCTAAGTATGATTCAAAGGTTGATAGCCGATGGGCCCTTGGATTTGTGTGGAAGACTTCCCAACCTGTGAATCTTGCCTAGAAGGTAAGATGAACAAGAGGCCATTCAAGGCCAAGGGGTATAGAGCCAAAGATGTGTTAGAGTTGGTTCATTTTGATTTGTGTGGTCCTATGTCTATCTAAGCTAGAGGTGACTTTGAATATTTCATCTCTTTCATAGATGATTATTTAAGGTATAGATGCATTTACTTGATGCGCCGCAAGTCTGAATGCTTTGATAAGTTC
Organism: Boesenbergia rotunda; assembly: GCA_024364735.1. Classification (NCBI taxonomy): domain Eukaryota; kingdom Viridiplantae; phylum Streptophyta; class Magnoliopsida; order Zingiberales; family Zingiberaceae; genus Boesenbergia; species Boesenbergia rotunda. The sequence continues at coordinate 33,748 of JAGFNQ010004531.1, forward strand.
AAAGAATTCAAGGTTGATGTGGAGAAACGTCAAGGTAAAAGTATCAAGATATTACGATCTGATCATGGTGGTGAGTACCTCTTGGGAGAGTTTAGGACTTACTTGTCAGAGGCTAGGATTCAATCCCAATTGTCTTCACCTGGTACACTCCAACAGAATGGTGTAGCAGAGCAAAGGAATAGGACTCTTATGGAGATGGTTAGATCAATGATGAGTTACTCCGAGTTGCCTGATTCATTCTAGGGATATGCTCTAGAAACGGCAGTGTACATACTAAACTTGGTGCCATCTAAGTCAGTATCCTCTACTCCCATAGAATTGTGGACTGGGCGAAAGCCTAGTCTCAGACATATTCGGATTTGGGATAGTCCAGCACATGTGCTGAAGGGAGATGCTGATAAGTCGGAATCTCATACAGAAGTACGCTTGTCCATAGGCTATCCTAAAGGAACGAAATGTGGTTTATTCTATAGTCCTAAAGATTAGAGGGTGATCGTTAGTACGAATGCCCGATTTTTAGAGGAAGACTATGTGAAGAACCACAACCCATGAGTAAGATTGTTTTTGACGAAATTAGAGGGAAAGTTCCAACTTTAGTACCAACGATACTAGAAGATATACCACAAGTGACTGCACTGCGTGTCACAGAGGATACACAAGTAGTACTTAGTCGTAGTGGGAGGGTTGTTAGACAACCCGATAGATTCATGTTCTTGGGAGAGTCTTGGGACTTGGTCCCTGGCGAACATGAACCTGATCCCTAGACATATGACGAGACACTCCATGATAAAGATGCGGTATCTTGGCAAAGAGTAATGAAATTTGAGATAGAATCTATGGATTCTAATCATGTCTGGGAGCTAGTAGAACAACCTAATGGTGTAAAAGTCATTGGATGCAAGTGGATCTACAAGAGAAAGAGAGGATCAGACGGGAAGGTTGAGACCTTCAATGTAAGGCTTGTTGCGAAAGGGTATACTCAGAAAGAGTGTATCGATTATGATGAGATCATTCGCCGGTAGACATGCTTAAGTCGATCTGGATTCTCTTATCTATAGCCACTCATATGGATTATGAGGTTTGGCAGATGGATGTCAAGACAACTTTCCTTAACGGAAGTCTTGAGGAAAACATCTATATGAAGCAACCAGAGGGATTCGTTGCAAAAGGCAAAGAGCATCTTGTGTGTAAGCTTAATCGGTCCATTTATAGATTGAAGCAAGCTTCACGATCTTGGAACATCCACTTTGATGAGGTAATCCAGTCCTATTTATTCAAAGTCCGGATGAGTCTTGTGTATACTGTTGGTGCAAGTTGCATCAATGATGTTCTCCTCTAAAGTGTTTTAATGTTTGACAAAACACTTAAGTCAGTGATACATTGAACAGACAAAGGGGAGCAAAGGAGGAGTAACCTAAGTGGAAGAAAAGTCCTAGTTAACCTAGGCACTAAGACCTGGTGAGTGAAGCTGGGCACTAAAACCTGCTCGGAAGGTGGGCAATAAGTCCTGATCGGGGATTGGGCACTAAGTCCTGGCAAAGGCCTGGGCACCGAAGACCTACTCGGAAGGTGGGCACGAAGTTCTGATCGAGGACTGGGCAAGAAGACCTGGCCGAGGGTTGGGCACCGAAGTCCTAGTCGAGGACTGGGCAAGAAGACCTGGCCGAGGGTTGGGCACCGAAGTCCTGGTCGAGGACTAGGCAAGAAAACCTGGTCGAGGGTTGGGCACCGAAGTCCTGGACTTAGGGTTTGGGTACGAAGTCTTGGTCCAAGGGACTGAGCAACTTAGCTGAGCGATGACTAAGGACAGAAGTAGAGACGAGTCAGGGTTCGGGCGTCTCGAGGTCCGAAAGTATCGGAAGCTAAGTAAAAGTCCACCCAAAGGACTGGGTGGCAACCGTCTCCTGAGAGGAGTAGGTGAAAGGCGCGTTCTTGGTGGTGGGAACTTGCGTTTGTTCGACCTAGGGTTTCAGGGAGATCCAAAGTCCGAACCAAGTCCTTAAGACTAATATTGTATGTATATGTGCTTTGTGTTTGTGTATCTTGTATGTATCAAGAACCGGAGACAAAGTAGGTGAAAGGATGGAAAACAGCCAACCCAGGCGCCCCCACAGATGGGGGCACCCAGAGCAAAGCCTAAAACCCAGTGTTGGGTTGAAAGGCATGAAGCCAGGCGCCCAGAGTGGTGGGGTCGCCCAAGCCAAATAGGAAATTGGCAGTTTCGTGTGGTAAGCAAAATAGGCTTCAAGCAGGGTGCCCGGGAGGTCCGGGGCGCCCAAGTTGAAAGCTGTATTTGCTGTTACGAGTTCGAAACATAGATAAGCCTTCACGCAGGTGCCCAGGAGGTCCGGGGCACCCTGGTCAAATGTTTTATCAGCCGCGGTGATGTCGGCGCGTGGATAATGTTTGACCGAGTTTATAGGGGCGCCCCCAGCGTATCAGGCGCCCGTATGAAACCTATATAAGGGGCTTCGACCCCTCTGCTTCAAACACAACTACTGAAAGCAATTCTGAGCATTCTGACTGATGTCAATGCGGTAAAGACGAGGCTCTACGACCAGGAGGCTCCAGGAGGAAGTGCGTTGCCCTTCGGAGGTCCAGATCGGCCGAGTTTCAAAACTTGCTTGTTCGGTTTGCATTTTATTGTTCTGTACTTACTTTACTATATTTGTTATTGTACTTCTGCACTGTAAGATGGGTTTCTCCGCCTCCGAAAAGTCCGGAAAGGAGACCAATAGTGGACGGGCATTCCCGTGCTTAGGCCATGGATGTACTGACCCTAAGGGGTTGGGAACCAAGTAAATCCCACGTACGTTGTGTCTGTTTATTTTCGTTGTGTTTTACTTTTCCGCTGCACTAACGCTCTGAGTCCAGAACGATAATCGAAAGTCTTACGAAGTTTCCGAAGATTTTTTAACGATCGATATTCACCCCGCCCCCCCCCCTCTATTGACGGCACCGGTCCTACAAGTGGTATCAGAGCCAGATCGCTCTTCACCGGACTAACCGTCGACGGAGCAACGACGCCAGGAGTTGAGGGGGAGCCCAGGGGTGAATCAGGTACAATTTTTTTTAATGTCCATTTTTAAGTTCCATATTATTTGTTTCACGTGTAGGGAGAGAGCGCACTATAAAAATCAGTACCCTACTCGTAAGACTCGATCTACACCATCGGCGGCAAAGGGGGCACCAGCGCCAGGAGTCCGGAAAAACAAGGATCATGTACGATGCTTCAAATGCGAGAAGTACGGACACTACAAAAATAAGTGTCCGGCGAAGGTACGTAAGGTTTATGTTCCAAAAATTTTACAAATTCCTGCAATGTCTTTTAATAATTTAGATAATTTTCTGATAAGTTAGAATTACTGCATAGTCAAGTAGATATTTTGAATGACAAGTTACAAAATGTGAATATGGCTAAAATATTAGAAATTAATTGTTTAATCATTAATACCAATTCAATAATTGCTAAAATTAATTCTGAACTTAAACCTGAAATAAACTCTGATAATTCTACGGATAATGATACAATTAATTCTGAATCTAAATCTGAAATTAATCCCGAATTCAAATTTGAAAATCATAAGGATAATTCTAAATTTAACATTTGGAAATCCTTTAGATAATTATGAATTCAAATTTGAAAATCTGTTGTATAACTCAGAATTAAAATTTGAAAATCTTAAGAATAATTCTAAAGATAACTCTGAAGTTAGTGAAGATAATTCTGGAGATAATCCTGAAATTATTTTTGAGGATAAAAATGATTTTGTTAAAAATATTCTTGACGATAATTCTGAAGATGAAATTATTCTAGATAACAACTTAATTATAGATAATCTTGAAATTTTTTACAAAATATTAACTAGTGGCCCAAATTACTCCTCCTACATTGTGGATATTGAAAGATGTAAATTTGAGGATGAGGAGGATATGAAACTATCTAAGATAAAGGTCATTGTAAATAAAGTTCACAAAGGTTCAAACAAATCTGAATTGTTAGAAAAACTTGAAAAGATAGATAAAGAAGAGTCAGAAATTTTCGAAATAATAAAAATTCTAAACTTAAACCCACAACTATTAATCAAACATTTCAATCTTAATTATTCAAATCTTAATTAACTTAAATTCAAATTAATTCAAATTAATTATTCAAATCTTAATTAACTTAAATTCAAATTAATTATTCAAATCTTAATTAACTTAAATTCAAATTAATTAAAACTTAAATTAGTTAACTTAAATATTAATTAATTCAAACATAAATTAATTCAATTAAATCTTAATTAATTCAAACGTAAATTAATTCAATTAAATCATAATTAATTCAAATGTAAATTAATTCAATTAAATATTAATTAATTCAAACATAAATTAATTCAATTAAATCTTAATTAATTCAAACTTAAATTAATTCAATTAAATCTAAATTAATTCAATTAAATCTAAATTAATTCAAACTTAAATTAATTCAAATTAAATCTTACTTATTTGAATCTTACTTAATTCAAATTCAAATTAAATCTTACTTAATTTAAATTCAAATTAATTCAATATACTCTTAATTAAGTCTATTAAATTCAATTAAATCCTAATTAAGTCAATTAAATTAAAATTAAATCCTAATTAATTCGAACGTAAATTAATTCAATCTAAATTAATTCAAACTTAAATTAATTCATTTAAATCTCAATTAATTAATTAATTTCTAATTAAGTTAACTTCAATTAATTCTTACTCCAACCAAATATTAAATAAACCCGAACTAAACTAAAATTTTACCCAAACTGCAACAATTAATTTAATAAAATTAAATATGTCAAAGTGGGTTGACATATTCGCCGGTTCACACGACATGAATCAAATCGGGAATTTGATACATCTTTAGAAACGTAATTAAAATGCTTTGGACTTGTTTGACTCATGCATAATTGTCATGCCATGCATTTGCTAATTCTTTTAAATATATGACATGTCATTCATATTTAAATGTTATGCATAATTTAGAATGACTATAGGAAAAAGAATAATTGAAACTTGATCAACCTAGTATTGGGTGGAGGTGAGATGATAGTACGTTAGGGAAGCCATCTTGGCGGAACTAGCCAAAGCTACCGATCCAAGACCCAAACTAGTTAGACCAAAATCTTTGAAGGAGTAACTTGAAAATGGATTTTCAATAAAAGGCTTTGTCAAGGAAAGGGTTGATGATCCAATAAGGTTACGACCAAAGAAGGCCTAGTGCCTCGCCAAAACCTGGAAGCCGATTATAGAAAACCAGATTCACTTTACTATTATCAGATTTGAATCTAACACAAGCTTCAATTAAATCTTAGAGTTAATAATAAATTAAGAAAAATGATTCAAGCATCTCACAATACACCTATAAGGCAACCATGCTTGCTGTATTGAGACATCTAGAATGGATGAGATGTTAAGGACTAATAAATTGAAAAATATTTTTCAAAACTATTTTTCAAAATTGCTAGAATATTTTCCTAAAAATATATTTTCAAAATAGTGCTTCAACATAATAATGTTTTTATGGAATTCATGCTTGTCTGATTGAATATACATATTACATGTTTTCAAAAATTTTATCTTTTTAAAAATTGTTTGACTCACGCAATTAGACACAAGCCTATTAGGACAATACTAAAGTTCCTTAGGGCACTTAGATAGAGTCAAACGATATCGGGTACAGGGGGAGTGCTTTTTATTTTTTTCGAAATGGTTTTTGAAAACTGCACTTTAAACATTACTATCATTTGAAAATACTTTTCGAAAACTGTGCTTTAAATCATTATCACTTGTGTTTTCGAAAAAGGTTTATGTTGTAAAAATTATATGTTCAAAAATTTACCTATTTCTTTGACTTTGATAAACCCTAAAAGACACAGAGGAAGGTCCACTTCATGATCTTCAAGGACTCCTAGGATGTGTCAAATTTATGGGGAGTCTGAGTCAAAAGAAAGAACATCAGAAAAGTATTTTTTGGTAATCATTTATTTTTTAAAATTGTTAAATAATTATTTTTGATCAGAACCAAATCCTAAAGACTCAGAAGAAGAATACTTGTGGTCAACAAACCTCCTAGGACTGGGTCAAGTTTAGGGGGAGGTCAAATTAAAAGAATTATTTAATAACATGTTTTCATATCTTCAAAATCTTGCTAAAAATATAAGTATTTCAAAATACTATTATTCTATTTTTCAGAATTTGTGTGACTTATGAAATTATTTTTAAAATAATACTTACTTGAATTTGGAGAATTTTCCAGGACACTTAGGAAACTGTCCTTGTAGTCAACAAGGTTTCCTAGGATTGTGTCAGACTGGAAAAGAAACCATGTCAAGTACTTATGCTTCTCAAAATTCATAATAATTTCAAAGTACTTAGTTTTTCAAAATTCATATTTTTCAAAGTACTTATGTTCTTTAAAAATTCTAATATTTTTCTAAGTACCTATACTTAGATTTTCAAAAATGCATAATAATTTTTTTAAAATACTTAGATTGTCAAAATTTGCATAATATGTTTCAAAAGTACTTAAAGGATCAATCTAGTTTTTCAAAAAAAATACTTGCATGTTTCAAAGATCATTTTTCAAAGTATTTATACCACTCAAAACTCATAGTATTCTTTCCAAAATATGCTATTTTCTCAAAAAAAAATAATATTGGTTATGTTTTCTGAGTTCAAGTACTTAGTTTTATGCTATGTTTTCAAAAACTTATACTAAGTCTCTTCAAAAAAGAACCAAATGTTCTTATTGTTGGCGCAAGCATTTCTGGTAATTTTTGATGTATGACAAAGGGGGAGAGGTGCGCTTAAGTTAGAAAAAATTTTCTCCCAAAGATAAAAAATGTAGTTTCAAAACTTTTATCATTTTTTTTTGTTTTCTATCCGAAGGATAGTAAGTTAGCCCTTTCAACCAATCTAACTTAAGATATTGTCAAACATAAAAAATGGGGAGATTGTTGGTGCAAGTTGCATCAATGATGTTCTACTCTAAAGTGTTTTAATGTTTGACAATACACTTAAGTCAGTGATACATTGAACAGAAAAAGGGGAGCAAAGGAGGTGTAACCTAAGTGGAAGAAAAGTCCTAGTTAACCTAGGCACTAAGACCTGGTGAGTGAAGCTGGGCACTAAGACCTGCTCGGAAGGTGGGCAATAAGTCTTGATCGAGGATTGGCACTAAGTCCTGGCAAAGGGATGGGCACCTAAGACCTACTCGGAAGGTGGGCATGAAGTCCTGATTGAGGACTGGGCAAGAAGACCTGGCCGAGGGCTGGGCACCGAAGTCCTGGTCGAGGACTGGATAAGAAGACCTGGCCGAGGGTTGGGCACCGAAGTCTTGGACTTAGGGTTTGGGCACGAAGTCTTGCTCCAAGGGACTGAGCAACTTAGCTGAGCGATGACTAAGGACAGAAGTAGAGACGGGTCAGGGTTCGGGCGTCTCGAGGTCCGAAAGTATCGGAAGCTAAGTAAAGTCCACCCAAAGGACTGGGTGGCAACCGTCTCCTGAGAGGAGTAGGTGAAAGGCGCGTTCTCGGGGGTGGGAACTTGCGTCGGTTCGACCTAGGGATTCAGGGAGATTCGAAGTCCGAACCAAGTCCTTAAGACTAATATTGTATGTATATGTGCTTTGTGTTTGTGTATCTTGCAGGTATCAAGAACCGGAGACAAAGTAGGCGAAAGGATGGAAAACAGCCAACCCAGGCGCCCCCAACTGATGGGGGCGCCCAGAGCAAAGCCTAAAACCCAGTGTTGGGTTGAAAGGCAAGAAGCAGGTGCCCAGAGTGGTGGGGGCGCCCAAGCCATAGAGGAAATTGGCAATTTCGAGTGGTAAGCAGAATAGGCTTCAAGCAGGGCGCCCGGGAGGTCTTGGGTGCCCAGTTGAAAGCTGTATTTGCTGTTTCGAGTTCGAAACACAAATATGCCTTCACGCAGGTGCCCAGGAGGTCAGGGGAGCCCTGGTCTAAAGTTTTATCAGCCGCGGAGAGGTCGGTGGGGGGATAAGGTTTGACCGAGTTTATAGGGGCGCCCCCAACGTATTAAGCGCCCGTATGAGGCCTATATAAGGGGCTTCGACCCCTCTGCTTCAAACACAACTGCTAAAAGCGATTTTGAGCATTCTGACCGATGAAAAACCGCTAAAGACGAGGCTCTACGACCAGGAGGCTCCAGGAGGAAGTGCGCGGCACTTCGGAGGTCCAGATCGGCCGAGTTTCAAAACTTGCTTGTTCGGTTTGCGTTTTATTGTTCTGTTCTTATTTTACTATATTTGTTATTGTACTTCTGCACTGTAAGACAAGTTTCTCCGCCTCCGGAAAGTCTGGAAAGGAAACCAATAGTGGATGGTCATTCCCGTGCTTAAGCCTTGGATGTACTGACCCTGGCAGGTTGGGAACCAAGTAAATCCCGTGCGCGCTGTGTCTGTTTATTTTCGTTCTGTTTTACTTTTCCGCTGCACTAACGCTCTGAGTCTAGAATGACAATCGAAAGTCTTACGAAGTTTCCAAAGATTTTTTAACGGTCGATATTCACCCCCCCCCTCTATCGACGGCATCGGTCCTACATATACAAGAGATGTGACCAAAACGTAGATGATATTTTGCTCATTGGCAACAATATCAAAGTATTATCAGACGTAAGGGTATGGTTGTCGAAACAGTTTGATATGAAGGACTTGGGAGAAGCAGGGCACATCCTTGGGATCAAGGTTATAAGGGATCGCAAGAAAAGGATGTTGTGCATATCTCAAACTTCATACATAGACACTGTCCTAGCTCGTTTTAGCATGCAAAACTCCAAGAAAGGTTTTTTACCTTTTAGGCATGGAGTTACTCTATCTAAGGAGATGTGTCCTAAAATATCAAAGGAGATAGAGGAGATGAAGGTGGTTCCTTATGCTTCGGCTATAGGAAGCCTCATGTATGTTATGCTATGTACGAGATCGGATATCTGCTTTAACGTGGGCATGGTTAGCAGATATCAGAGTAATCCAAGTCAGGGGCATTGGACTGCGGTAAACCATATATTGAAGTACCAGAAAAGGACTAGGGATTATATGCTAGTTTACCAGGCAAACCAATTACTCCCTGTTCGATACACAGATTTTGACTTCCAATCAGATAGGGATAAAAGTAAGTCTACCTCGAGGTATATGTTTACTATAGGAGGTGGAGTCATAGTATGGAGGAGTGTCAAGCAGCAATGCGTGGCGGACTCCACCATGGAAGCTGAGTATGTGGCAGCCTCTAAGGCAGCCAAAGAAGTTGTAAGGCTCAGGATCTTCTTAATGGACTTGGATGTGATTCCTGGTTTGCCCAGAGCTATCACAATTTATTGTGATAACAGTGGTGCGGTTGGAAACTCGAAGGAACCATGAGCCGATAAGGCAAGTAAACACAGAGCACATGTACCACCTAATACGAGAGATCGTAAAGCGAGGAGAAGTTGTTGTCGCCAAGATTGCATCAGAGGGCAACCTAGCAGATCCTTACACTAAGGCCCTTCCAGCAAGAGCTTTTGACAGGCATGTGGAGGATATGGGAGTCAGATATATGGCATTGTGAGGATAGCATAGTCTTTTAGTATAATTGGGAGATTGTTAGGATGTATACTAAAAGCCTTGCTTTTATATAGACATTTACATTTTGAAAGAGAATCACATAATTACAGTTTGCATATTTATTAATTATTTATTTGCATATTATCTAATACTTTACATTGTAGATAACATGGTGTGTGGTGTCACACAGAAGATCATGTTATCAGTCTCTTGTAGAGTATAAGTAGAGGCTCACAACCTAGATGGTCTTGGACAAACCATTGGCATGGTTGTAATGTAATTCGGTATTGGTTTATCTTGACCATAGAATTACACTAGTACACGTTGTGTGTATTGAGCAGGATCGATATAGTGGCGATTCAATTTATACTGACTATATAATTGAATCATACCTCAGATATTATAGAGTACATGCTCTTAATCCTGATATAATAACGGGCACATGCACGTAATATTTATTTCTTTGATTCACCAATGGGCGAGATTTATTTGTTAAATCGATAAGCCCGGTAAGTTGAGAAATAATATTATTTACATGGTGTGTCGTTGATTATAGAAGGAACCCGTGTCCTAGTGAGTCGAGTTGATGATGTTCCCTTGAGGAACTCATAAAGTTCATCATGTTAAATCCTGCAGGTGGATTTGGTCCGACATGATGATAAGGATAAGTGGTACTACTCATGGAGTTAGATATTAATTAATTAAATTATCAGTAATTTAATTAATTAATGGGCATTCGATATTTTAAACACAGGAAGATTTTGTACTCATAATAAGTGGAGCCCATATTTGAATATGGGGGTTGGTGAGGTAGATCAATGGTGATCCGCTAGTGGAATCGACCATCATTAATGGATGGGGCCTTGATCCATTGGGTGGCCAAGACCCAACTCCTCCTCATGGTCCCGGTTGTAGCCCTATGTATACCCATGGAGTCATTAAACCAGGGCATCCAATTGATCATCCAACCCTAAGCCTCTTCTCTTCCTCTCTCTCTCCCTTCCCTCTCTCCTAGGGCACGTCGGCGGTGGAAGAAAGGAGAAGTTTACTTCCTTTTTCTTCCTCTTCTCTTCTCCTCTTCTCATCCTTTTGGTGGCCGGCGACTACTAGATACAGGAAGAGCTCTTCTCTTCCTTTTGTGGTGTGCGGCAAGAAGAAGGGAAGGAGTACACACCGACGCAAGGAGGTGGGCGGGTTTCTTCCTTGGTTGTGCTCGGTGCCGCGGGTTTGGAAGATGTGATAAGAGGTTGTTCTTCCTTGTGTAGCTTGGTGCCGCGAGATAGGAAGACAACGAGGAGGTCGGCGGCAACAACCCTAGGGTTAGGGTTTTTGCCGCAAGAGGAAGAGGAGTGGTTGGTGGCTTTGGTGACTTTGATTCTTGGTAGATCGTCGCCCACACGACGCCCAAGAAGAGGTGGGGTCATACAGTAGAAGACCGCGAGGTAAACGGGAAGGTATAACTTTTCTCATGGCTCCTTTGATCTTGCTATAATTTCATGTTGATAATTAATTTCATATTGATTATTGTTTACTTAATTGTGTTAATTAATTATCTTGGACCCCGATGATAAACACAAAAATCGTTGATCCACTCATCGTTTATTCCACGGCTAATCGGTTGGACGAGATTGATTCTTAGAACTATTAGATTGTGACCCCAAGCTAGAGGGGGGGCGGTGAATAGCTTCTTTCGATTTTACTACCTACAACATTAGCAAGCGCAAGCGGAAATCTAATAAAACAAATGAAAACAATGCTAACGCAACTTGATTTATGTGGTTCGGAGATGATGCTCCTACTCTACGGCAATCCATAAGGTGGACGATCCCTAATCCTTCGGCGGATGACTCCCCGGATCACCTCCGGCTAGATCTCGTAGCTCCTTGTGGGTGGAGAAACCTCTCCACAACTTCTGGACACTATTTGAGCAAAGTTGGCTACTAATCAGCTCTATCCAAGCAGGTTTCACCAAGAAAAAAAAGCCTGAAACGAGCTCCTTTAAATAGAGCTTGAGTTCTAAATGGCCGCTACCAGTCGTCTGCCCCAGGTCCCACTCAGATTCGAATGTTGAAATCCCAACGTTCGAATCGCCAGCCATCACCAATCGACTACTCCTGGGGCAGTCGACTGGTCCTTCCCTAAGCCTAGGGTTACCCTTCCCGAGTACATTTCTCTCCGCACTCGAACCCTCCCGGCTTAGTTTCCGAGTACAAACACTCACACTCGAACCCTCACGACCTGGTTGACACTTCAATCATCAATCTTGATCTGTTGCCTTCACGCCCTCTTCGTCTTCGGCTCCCGTCCCTCGGATGCACACGCAAGCCCTCTGCTTGCCTCCATGCCACCCTTCATGCATGCCTCGAAGTCTACGTCCCTCGGCTCATCGTCTCTGCTCTAGCAGCCTTGATCTGTCGCCTTCAAACCCTCTTTGACTTTGGCCCTCGTCCCTCGGATACGCACACAAGCCTGCGGCTTGCCTCCATGCTATCCTTCACGTATGCCTCGAAGTCCGCTTCCCTCAGTTCATCATACCTGCTTTGTCCATGGTCCCTCGGATGTGCAGGCAAGCCCACGGCTTGCCTCCACGCCACCCTTCACCTGAAGACATCCATCCAAGTCTATGTGTACTTGCAAACCTGCACACTCACATACACATATTAGACGAACAACATACCCTAACTTACCCATATTGACACACACATCAAAACCCATGATCCTCCAGATCATACTTGGGTCATGCCCCAACAATCTCCACCTTTTTGATGTGTGATAATATGTCTAAGTTAGGTAAACAAAAACAACAACAGCAATAGCAATTGAAAATTAAAGCATAGTAAACAAAAGGCATCCTCCCCCTTAACCTATGCCCTCTCCCAATTTTCAATTCTCATAACACCAAGTTAAGTTCTACCAACTTAACACCATAAGTTCTCTCACGTCAAGTTAAACGTAACTTAACAACACAAGTTCTCCCCCGTTGACACTATCAGAAAGATTGCCCCAGACAATCCTAACCCTAGTGCCAAAAAGAACCCAAACTACCTCTGAAAAACCTTTCATAAGTCAAACACAGCCATACCAGTCGACTGCCAATCCATTAGTTGACTGGCCTATGTAGTTCGCAAACTACCAAAAACATCGACTGATACAGTTCAATTCTGAATTTTCAACCCAAATTCAGAAATGTGTAGAAAATTCTATAAAATCCGAAAAAATGTAAAATTTTACAAGCACATTTGTTAGGATGTAATCTACTTGAGAAAAATATATTTTCATGAAAAATATAAAATGTGCTTGACTTTTGGTACAAACCTCAATTCTTTCAAAATGTATCAAGTTTTAAACCTTCATTGGATTCTATGTGTTTATCAAGGCTATCCTCTACCATTTCAAACCTAGAATTGTTCTCAACTCCCCTTTTTTCTTATAGATTTTCAATATGATAAGACCTCCCCCCTTTTTATCTCTTAACCTTGAACATACATATCCGAAACTCCCTTATGCCCATGTGTAGCAAGATCTTATCATTCAATAGCAAGCAATGAATTTTCAAGCAACATAAACACTAGCAAGTCATGAAATCAAACCTCATGAAGTAACATGAAAGCATAAATAGATGTTTCATACACTAGTCGAACCATAGCATAAGAGTAGCACAAGGGTCGTAGCCCCGAAGTAGCTAAATATTACAATTCCAAACTATGTGTTTGAGAGATAAAACATAAATCTAAACAAAACACTCACAACACTCAACCATCAAACAACTGAAACTACTCGTCATCGCCTGGAGGAGGAGGAGGAGGAGGGGCATGATACATGAGGTGCAGTTGCTGTATCATGTCGTACATCTCGTCCTACCGCAGCTAAATCCTCTGAAAGGTCTCTGTGAGCCCATGGACCTCCCCCTGAATAGCAGTCTGAAAGCCCATATCCTGCTGCTGAAAACCGTGAAAGTCCTCTCGGAGACCGTGAACCTCTGTCTCCAGCCTGGAGAACCTCTCCTTTGAAATTCCTGCAGCCACAGCCTCCTCATCATCTAAACTCGAAGAAGCAGGATGCTGGCGCCAAACCCACTCCCCCTGCTGACACTCAAGTCCTGCCAGAGAGAGCTACCTAAACCCAATCTGATCATAATCCTTAGACAACTTACTCCTCTGACCCCTAGTGGTGATGATCCCCATGGACTTGAAAAACTCAGTTAAAATATGACAAAAAGACATGTAAAGTTTTCTACAGACACCATGAGAGAAATGGGAAATGGATGTAAAGATATGCAATGCAATGTTAATGTCTAACCTTCTCTCCAGAGCGTACATCATCACCAAGTGGGGAAGCCGAAACTTCGACCGCCCTTTGGTGACAATCGGCAAGATGCAATCTAAAACAACCTTATACAAAACATTACTAACGGGAGTCATGTTCTTAGCCTCAAAGATACATCGTGTAAGACATCGATGCCTTGAAAAATAATGGAGATGGATTTGGTCTATAATGACATTTGGTAAAGCCAAAGGCTCAATGACCTTTGGGAAACAAACGAACTCACTATTAGACTCCCTACATCCTAAACACTCTGCTAAGTCTGTGGGGGAAAAAGGAATGGTGACACCACCTACCAAAGACTCATAAACATTATTATCAGAATTGATGCATGTATGATTGGCGTAGAATTCCTTGCACATATCAATATTGACATAATGTTGATAGTAGACCACCCGCTCTAGCCCAAAGTAAGTAATCATCTCGATGATATGGGGAGCTTTCTCTTGGAAGTAGTTTTGGTTAAGGTACCGACAATTCATAATTGTGAAATCACTTTATGCAAATTTCCTTAGACACTCCTCGGATCGGAATCGAGGTGCGTTAGGATCTATACGCCCTGTCGGGATGACCCCTCACCAACTTTCCTCTTTTGTGTCATTCTAACATGTAATGTACCCATGCATGCACGAAAACCACCCCAAAAAAGAAAAACAACAAAGAAAAGCATGCACAATGAGATAGATTAGTTCCAACCCATGAACTCAATGGAAAAATAAACTCCACAAATAGTTACATTTTCTTGGGACGTTCCATGATGAATGTTGATGAGAGTTGACTCACAAAGAGGGATTTTCCTAGCCCTAGATCTAGATCCGAGGTAGAAGGAGGCTAGGAAGATGATTTGAGAACTTGAGAAGGCTTTACAGCAAGATGAGAGGTCGGGGAACAAAAGATCTCGCAGGGGGTGGCACGCAAAACCCTAGGTTTTGGCCACCCCCGCGCGGCTGTTCTTATTTAAACCCACGCTCGACTGCAAAACTGACCAGTAAGATCAGTCGACTGCCCCAAGGGCAGTTGACTGGTAATTTTGAAATCCTATTTTCCGAATTGCACTAGACAGTCAACTGGTACTGAACTCGTCGACTGGTATGATTTCAAGTTTCCAGTCCTAATTTCAGAAATGCATAACTAATTTCACAAATTTCCAAAAAATCTTAAATTTCGTGGAGAGATTTGTGGAGTCTAGGTTTGCTTGGGAAAAATATATTTTCAAACAAACCTACTTTGGATCCCAAGATTGGCATGAACTTCAAAACTACCTAAATTGTGTAATTAAAACTTAGCCAAAAGTTCTAGTTTTCACCTTTCCTTGATCTATCTTCCCATACTCAATCATAATACATTCCTAGCACTGAGTTATATGGTGTTTACACATTAAACACCAATTTTGTTCCAATATGATCCTATTTTCATATTTTTCTTCATAAATCTCCTTTTAGTGTGTCAATTCCCTAGGATTAAGACTCAAATGAGTCTTCCAAATCCTTTGGCACATCCCTAAATCCATCTAATCTCCTTGAAGAAATCCTCTTGAGATCCATTGACCATAGATCTCATTTTGACCTCTAGAGCTCTCCCTTGAGCTCTTAGCCCAAGTCAACTCCTTAGGTGACTTATCTACAAAGGCAAGACCACACCGGTATACCTCCGGTGCTTCTTGACCTTTAACTCTCACTCTCTTAACTTTCCACACCTTGTCCTTGGTGGACCTCTTCTTTTCCCTTTTAAATGACTTTTCCTTGTCATTTTTGACCTTTTCTTTGCTATAGTCACATGGCATCTTGTCATATGATTTTTCACTAGTCTTTTTACTAACATTTGAACCCCTAGATTTATATCCTAGTCCCGGGAATGTTGATCATTTGGTATCACACTCAATCCCTTGGACCCTCTAATGAATCTATCTAGATTCTTTTCTAACTTATCAAGCTTTGCCCTCAAAACTTGATTTTCCTTTTCTAGATTTCTAACCTTAGTATCATCATGTCCATTGTATCATTCCTAGATCTACCCATTTTTCTAGGCATGTGTGTCCCTTTCTTAGGGTTAATACCTTGGTCCTTAGACCTATAAACCCTAGATTTATCATGAAACATAGATTCTTTGGTATTTTGGCACGCAATAGTATTTCTATTTCTATCATGATACTTAAAGCCAAACGTATGCATAGGCAAGCAATCATTATTATTTCTAGCATTCATAAAAGCATTGGAAGTATAAGTAAAGTTAGGGATTACCTCCCTTACCCTTGTAGCTCCCCCTTGACATGAGCTCCTTTTCTTCTCAACTTTTTCCCATCTTCTTAAATGCTCCATCTTCTTGACCTCTCCTTTTCTTGGACATTGTGTGTGATAATGTCCTAGCTCCCCGCAAGTATAGCACCTAATGTGCTTCTTTTCTTTCATTTCCCTACAACCCACATTAGATTTAAAATGAATTGAGTTGGGTTTAGAGTTTACCTCTTTTTTACCTAGTGGACACTTGTCCTTATAATGCCCCTTCTTGTTACATCCAAAGCATATGATGTGGTCCTTTGACTTAGCTTTGGTGGAGGTAGGAGCTTCTTCTTGCTCCGGTATTGATGAGGGTCTCTCCTCCCCCTCAGTTCTTGAAATTGAAACCTCTTCTTCTTCTCTTGATGAAGTAGATGATCATTCACTTGATTGTGCCACTTCACTTGATGAGGTTAACAACTCTTTTTCTTCTTGGTCTTCTTAGACCGTTTAACTTATCTCATTGGGCTCTTCCACTATTTGAGCTTGTGTAGGGTTCTCATGACATTCTTCTATCTTTTTCCATAACTCATATGCATTTTTATATTCACCTACACCACTCAAAATATTATTAGGCAAAATATTCACTAATATACCAATTACCTTCTCATTTGCCTTGGATTGAGCTTGTTGCTCCTTAGTCCAATATTTAGGTCGGAGTCTTTTTCTATGTTTGTCTCTTGGAATTTCGAATGGTTCTTCTAGCACCACCATGCACTCCCAATCCATACCAAGCCAAGTCTTCATTCTTGTCCTCCAATAGTCAAAATCTTCATGGTCATAAGGAGGTGGAGTGTTGATATCATCCCCCAACTTGTCTTCAATCACCATTTCCTTTAGCTTGTACTCATTTGGCGGTTATTCCAACAAGAGCAGACCTTTGCTCCGATACCACGTTTTTGATTGTGACCCCAAGCTAGAGGGGGGGGGGGTGAATAACTTCTTTCGATTTTACTACCTACAACGTTAGCAAGCGCAAGCAAAAATCTAATAAAATAAATAAAAACAATGCTAACACAACCTGATTTACGTAGTTCGGAGATGATGCTCCAACTCCACGATAGTCCATAAGGTGGACGATCCCTAATCCTTCGGCGGATGACTCCCCAGAGCACCTCCAGCTAGATCTCGTAGCTCCTTGTGGGTGGAGAAACCTCTCCACAACTTCTGGACACTATCTGAGCAAAGTGGGCTACTAACCAACTCTATCCAAGCAGGTTTCGCCAAGAAAGAAAAGCCTGAAATGAGCTCATTTAAATAGAGCTCGAGTTCTAAATGGCCCCTACCAGTCGACTGCCCCTGGGGCAGTCGACTGGTCCGACTCAGATTCGAACGTTGAATGCCTAACGTTCGAATCGCCAGCCATCACTAGTCGACTACCCCTTGGGTTACCCTTCTCGAGTACATTTCTCTCCGCACTCGAACCCTCCCGGCATAGTTCTCGAGTACAAACACTCACACTCGGACACTCATGACCTGGTTGACTCTTCAATCAACACTCTCGACCTGTTGCCTTCACTCCCTCTTCGCCTTCGGCTCCAGTCCCTCGGATGCGCACGCAAGCCCTCGGCTTGCCTCTATGCCACCTTTCATGCATGCCTCGAAGTTTGCATCCCTCGGCTCATCGTCTCTACTCCAGCAGCCTCAATCTGTCACCTTCAAGCTCTCTTCGACTTTGGCCCTCGTCCCTCGGATACGCACACAAGCCCGCGGCTTGCCTCCATGTTATCCTTCACGTACGTCTCGAAGTCCGCTTCCCTCGGCTCATCGTACCTACTTTGTCCATGGCCCCTCTAATGCGCATGCAAGCCCACGGCTTGCCTCCATGCCACCCTTCACCTGAAGACATCCAACCAAGTGTATGTATACCTACAAACCTGCACACTCACATACACATATTAGACCAACAACAAACCCTAACTTATCCATATTGACACACACATCAAAACCCATGATCCTCCAGATCATACTTGGGTCGATTGGCCCAACAAGAACAACATGTTTGTTCAAGCGGTCACACGAATCGGTTTGCACGATGATGAGATGGTCGTTTGGGAGATTATTCTTCATTCGGATTAAAAATTTTAATCCGTGGATTGGAGAGGTTTCCCATGCGCGACCCGGTATCCACCTCGGAAACTCCACGAACCAACACAAGGGGCTGATAACATAATCTTCTGGCATAGTTCCTGAGTACAAACACTTACACTCGGACACTCATGACCTGGTTGACTCTTCGATCAACAGTCTCGACCTGTTGCCTTCACGCCCTCTTCGCCTTCAATTCCCGTCCCTCGGATGTGCACGCAAGCCCTCGGCTTGCCTCCATGCCACCTTTCATGCATGCCTCAAAGTTTGCATCCCTCGGCTCATCGTTCTACTCCAGCAGCCTCGATCTGTCACCTTCAAGCCCTCTTCGACTTTGGCCTTCGTCCCTCGGATACGCACACAAGCCCGCGGCTTGCCTCTATGTTATCCTTCACGTACGTCTCGAAGTCCGCTTCCCTCGGCTCATCGTACCTACTTTGTCCATGGCCCCTCGATGGGCTTGCCTCCATGCCACCCTTCACCTGAAGACATCCAACCAAGTGTATGTATACCTACAAACCTGCACACTCACATACACATATTAGACCAACAACAAACCCTAACTTATCCATATTGACACACACATCAAAAACCGATGATCCTCCAGATCATACTTGGGTCGATTGTCCCAACAAGAACAACATGTTTGTTCAAGCGGTCACTCGAATCGGTTTGCACGATGATGAGATGG
This sequence comes from Boesenbergia rotunda, assembly GCA_024364735.1. Taxonomy (NCBI): domain Eukaryota; kingdom Viridiplantae; phylum Streptophyta; class Magnoliopsida; order Zingiberales; family Zingiberaceae; genus Boesenbergia; species Boesenbergia rotunda. The sequence goes on from JAGFNQ010004531.1 coordinate 52,706, forward strand.
TCGTTTGGGAGATTATTCTTCATTCGGATTAAAAATTTTAATCCGTGGATATGGAAAGGTTTCCCATGCACGACCCGGTATCCACCTCGGAAACTCCACGAACCAACACAAGGGGCTAATAACATGATCTTCTGTGTGGCACCACACACCATGTTATCTACAATGTAAAGTATTAGACAATATGCACACATATAATAAATATGAAATACAAACAATGATCATGTGATTCCCATTCCAAAATATAGATGTTCATACAAAAGATGGCTGTGAAGACTCTCCCAAGAACATGAATCTGTCAGGTTGTCTAACAACCCTCCCACTACGACGAGGTACTACCTGTGTATCATCTGTGACACGCGGTGCAGTCACTTGTGGTATATCCTCTTGTACCGTTGGTACTGAGGTAGGAACTTCCCATCTCACTTCCTCTAGAACAATCTTACTCATGGGCTTGTGGTTCATTACATAGTCCTCCTCTAAAAATCGGGCATTCGTGCTAACGATGACCTTCTGATCTTTAGGACTATACAACAAACCACCATTCGTTCATGTAGGATAGCCTACGAACAAGTGAACTTCCGTACGAGATTCCATCTTTTCAACGTCTCCCTTCAGTATATGTACTAGACTATCCCAAATACGAATATGTCTTAGACTAGGCTTACGCCTAGTCCACAATTCTATGGGAGTAGAGGGTGTTGGATCGAGAAAATACGATAGAGGGAGGGGTGAATATCATAAAATCGTTTCGGATTAGAAAAGAGAATGCGCAACGAAAATTTAAATAAAAATAGCACAAGAACTCAAGCACTTTTACTTGGTTCGGAGTCACGGTCGGCTCCTACTCTAAGGCCCACGGTCCTTGACCGTTTACTGCGGGCAATTCTATATGTGCACAAATGTTTACTGAAAATGTTACAGTTGTAGTGCAGTAAATAAAATTAAACTCTTCGTTACTGACGCCCGATGTGGATCGTACTTCGGAGTAGAGGGTCGTCGTCGGAGCTTGAATCTCGAGATTGGAGGTTTTCGGAGCAGAGCGCTTGAGTCGAAGAGCGTAGAGGCGTTGGAAAAGTTGATTCTGAAGACTTAGGGGTCGAGCCCCTTTTATAGCACTCCTGGGGGCGCCCGGGATGCTGGGGCCGCCTGACACGTGCCTTCACTTCCGAGAACTCTCATCCGAAGCTCGGTCAGCGCTTATCACTCCAGAATCGGGCTCGGAGCTGACGGGGGCACCCGGGACACTGGGGGCGCCTCGGTTGACTTGGTCTGCTGGCTTCTCGGCTGAGTTCCCTTCGATCACTTGGTTGGCTTGGACCCACGGCGCCCGAGGCATCCAGGGCGCCCGGGACCATCAGGGCACCCGGGAGCTTGAGGGCGCCTGGCCCAGTGAGCTTCCGAAGCGATTCTAGCTCAACTACTCGTTTGGCTTTGACCTTGGGCGCCCGAGACCTCCCGGGCTCTAGCCTAGCTGCTACCCCTCTCCTTTGGGGTGTTCTGAGCTGCAGAAACACGTTCCTTTGGTCCATGCATCCAAGGATAGTTCCATAACAAACAAGGCAAGAAATGTTAGGTTTATACAGCCTTAGCTGTCTTGGTTCTGACTTCGGGTCTCCCAAATGGAACCCTAGGTCGAACCGACGCTTAATGTTCCCTCGACGGGGAACGCGTCCTCACCTACTCCTCTAAGGAGAATTTACCTTTTGCCAACCGGCTCCTCCGGTTGGACTTTTTCTCAGCAGTCCTTCGCCAGGTGCCTAGCAGCCCTTCGCCAGGTCTTCGGTACCAAGCAGTCCTTCGCCAGGTCTTGGATTCCCAGCAGCCCTTCGCCAGATCTTGGATTCCCAGCAGCCCTTCTCCAGGTGCCTAGCATTCCTTCGCCAGGTCTTAGACTCCTAGCAGACCTTCGCCAGGTCTTTGTGCCTAGCAGTCCTTTGCTAGGTGCCCAGCATCCCTTCGCCAGGACTTCTTTCTGCACACTTAGTGAGCACATTAGACCAACATAACATCTTATCTTTTGAACCCTTTGCCATTATCAAAACCAGGTTCGACTTAGGTGCTGCCTGCACCAACAATCTCCCCCTTTTTGATTTATGGAAACCCGGTTCAAAAAGTTAAGTTTAAACAAAGACAAGTAAAATGCCAATTTAGTTTCCACCCCCTGGAATGAATCTCCCCCTAGGTTTTTTAAATGTTCGCGGAGTTAAAATAATTTCTAAGTCTAAAAGGGAATTTATTTTTCAATACTAAGAAAAATGTAAGTTTAGAAAATATTTTACAAAAAAAATTTTTTGGATTGGCCAATTGGAAAATTTGCACACTTAGAAAATTTTCAAGTAAATTACTTAGTTTTCGCACTTTAGACAATTTTCTAAACTCCTTCTGAAGTTTCTATTAAAAAAACGTTTAGCATATTTTTGAGTTGATAAACATTTTTTATTAGAGAAATTTCAGATAAGTACTTAGAGAAATGGTTTAAGTCAAGTACTTAGAAATGATTTTGAAAACAATTTTATGCACTAGACTTTAAGGGATTTTACTTTTTGAAAAAAGGAGAAAATAAAGTTTTGAAAATTTTTGAAATTGAAATTTTTGAAAAAATTTTAAACCTTCTCTCCTTTCCAATCTCTCCCCCTTTGCCATATATCAAAAAAGACAATATAGTAAAACAATATAGCAAAAAGAAGTGAGGTGCTGTAATGAACCAATTCGAGGTATAAACTGAACCAAATCAATTTGAATTATCTCTTTCAAGTCCTGTCTAACCCAATTAGCTACTTACTAACTATTATAAACAGTAGTTTTCGCTAAGGTTAGTCATGTTAAGTGTTCTGTTCAAGTTAGATTTTCTAATCTTGGCACTTAACCTGATTACTGTGTAATGGTATTTAGTGCCCCAATTACTGCAGATGCACTGACTTAAAGCATCTTGAATTAAGGCAAAGACCTAAGCATCTCAACTCATTCTAGGTTATCAATCAAAAGTACCCTAAGGTGCTTGTGAGATGCTGACTTTTAGATCTATAGGTGCATGCAGTTCTAGGGTTAGGGCCTAAGCTAAGTCCATTTGCGAAAAAGCCCTAGTTTTGAAAGGGGGTAATTTTTCTTAACAAAAACTAAGTCGAAAAATCAATATATATATTTTTTTTAAAAAAAGAAAATGATTTTTCAAAATTAAGTAGGAACTGATGAATAAAACATTTTTAAGAAACCCCAGAAGTAGAGCAAACCTATTCTACTAAGCATAACCCTAACTGCCTTCTTAGTGAGCTGAACTCAGACTCAGGTAAGGGTTTGGTGAATATATCAGCTAAGTTAGATTTTGAGTCTACATGCTTAAGGACTATTTCACCCCTAGCTACGTGATCTCTTACGAAGTGGTGTTTAACTTCTATGTGTTTAGTTCTGGAGTGTTGGATTGGATTCTTAGTTAGATTAATTGAGCTTATATTGTCAATGTAGACTTGAGTTTGGGTGTAGTTGAGCTGGATGTCTTTAAGAGTGTGCATCATCCATAAGAGTTGTGCTACACATTCTCCTAAGGCAACATACTCAGCTTCAGTTGTGGATAGAGCTACACAGTGTTGTTTTCTGCTGCACCAACTTACTAGACTATTTCCTAACAGTTGGCAGCTTCCACTTGTACTCTTTCTATCTAGCTTACAACCAACATAGTCAGAATCTAAGTATCCTGACAAGTCAAAAGTTGAGGTCCTAGGATACCAAATCCCTACATTTAGGGTGCCCTTAACGTATCTTAGTATTCTTTTTAGGGCTGCTAAGTGTGTTTCCTTAGCACAGGTTTGGTATCTAGCATACATTCCTACAGCAAAAAGAATATCAGGTCTGCTGGATGTAAGGTACAGTAGATTTCCAATCATACTTCTATAAAGTTTAAGGTCTACTGATTTACCATCAGGGTCACTATCTATTTTCACATTTGTGTCCATGGAGGTACTTATGCTTTTGGAGTTGTCCATTTTAAATTTCTTTATTAACTCCTTAGCATATTTGGATTGATGGACATAGTTTCCATCCCTAGTTTGCTTAATTTGTAACCCTAGAAAGAAGTTGAGTTCACCAACTAAGCTTATTTCAAATTCATTTTCCATTATTTTAATAAATTCTTTTAAGAAATTTGAGTTGGTGGACCCAAAGATTATGTCATCGACGTAGATTTGGGCAATAAATATTTCTTTTCCTAAGGTCTTAATAAATAGGGTTGAGTCAATTTGTCCCCGTTTAAATTTATTAGAAATTAAGTAGGTTGATAAGCGTTCATACCATGCCCTAGGTGCTTGTTTCAGTCCATAAAGTGCTTTAGTGAGTTTATAAACATGATTAGGTCTTTCTAAGTCCTCAAAACTGGGGTGTTGTCCTACATAGACTTCTTCCTTAATGAATCCATTTAGAAAAGCCGACTTTACATCCATTTGGTAGAGTTTAAACCCTTTATGGAATGCAAAGGCTAACAAGATCCTAATGGGCTCAAGTCTCACTACTGGGGCATAGGTTTCGTCATAATCTAACCCTTCTACTTGACTGAACCCTTTGGCTACTAAGCGGGCTTTATTTCTCACTATTTCTCCTTGATCATTTAGCTTATTCCTAAAACCCCACTTAGTATCAATAATGGATTTGCCATCAGGTTTAGGTACTTGATCCCAGACTTGGTTCCTCTCAAATTGGGCTAACTCTTCTTGAATTGATATGATCCAATCAGGATCAGGTAAGGCTTCCTCTATAGTCTTAGGTTCAATTTTTGAAATCATTGCAATCTGACTAAGGTTCCTATGGGAGGACCTAGTTCTGACTCCTAAGGTTGGATCACCCACAATTTGATCAGTTGGGTGACTGAGTCTGGGTTTCTTAGTTTTTCTGGAACTTGGTTCAGCCTTAGGTCCGGCCAGTCGGTTTGGTTCAGTATTTGTTCAACTACTTGGGTTGGTTCAATAATTGACTCAATAGTTGGTTCAATAGTTAGTTCATTTAGGGGTTCAATTAAAGGTTTAACAGTTTGTTCATTATCTTCTTGATCAGTATTTGATGAATTTAGATCTGGATTATCAGATTTTGAATTAATTTCCTAATCAAATATCAGATTTGTTGTTTCTTCAATTTTCCTAGTTTGTTTATTGTAAACCCTGTAGGCTCTACTTGTTGTTGAATATCCTAAGAAGATGCCTGGGGTTGACTTGGACTGGAATTTACCTAGATAGTCTTTGGTGTTTAGGATATGGACTTTACATCCAAAGACCCTTAGATAATGTAGGTTTGGAAGTCTATGGTAGTATAATTCATAGGATGTTTTATTGTGTCGTTTGTTAATTAGGACCCTATTTTGGATGTAACAAGCCGTACTAATTGCTTCTACCCAAAATTGGTTAGTTAGGTTAAATTCATTTAGCATAGCCCTAGCAGCTTCTTGTAGGGTTCTATTCTTCCGTTCAACTATCCCATTTTGCTGGGGGGTTCTAGGACATGAAAATTCGTGTATATACCCATTTATCTTACAAAACTCCTCGAATCGTTGATTTTCACACTCTCCCCCGTGATCACTCCTAAGCCTTTTGATTTTAGTATCGTTTTGATTTTCAATTAACTTACAAAAATCACTAAATAGGTTTAGGGTTTCATCTTTGGTCTTTAGAAACCTAACCCAGGTAAACCTAGAGTAATCATCAACAATTACTAAGCAGTACCGGTTTCCTCTTAGTGACTTGGCTCCATGTGAATCAAATAGGTCAAGGTGCAGGAGCTCAAGTGTGGTTTGAGTTAGATCTGATTGAATTAGTTTATGATTAGACCTGGTTTGTTTACCTTGATTGCATGACTCACATATTAAGTTTTCATGGTTCTTAATTTTAGGTATACATCTAATTAGGCCAAGTTGGGTGATTTTTGAAATTAATCTCAGATTAGTGTGACCTAATCTCCTATGCCAGAGGTTTGATTCTTCTAACTGAGTTAACATGCATTTAGGTACTAAGGGTAGGTTTATAGTGTAAACATTATTTTTCCTAGAGTCCTTAAGCATGATTTCTGAGTCTTGCATGTTTCTAATTAGGCAGTTAGAGTTGGTGAAGGTGACTACATAGCCAGTATCACATAATTGGCTTATGCTAAGCAAGTTAAATTTAAAATCTTCAACCAAAAGCACCTTTTTAATAACAAAGTCAGATTTAATTTCAATGTTACCTGACCCAATCACTATGAGTGTAGCATTGTTGCCAAATGCTACTGAGCCTAGGTTCTTGAACATGAGTTTGGTGAATTTCAATTTATCCCCAGTCATGTGTCTGGAGCATCCGCTATCCAACATCCATTGGTCCAAATCTTTATGTTCCTACACATAAAGAGTTTTGTTGATTTGGATCCAATTAGAATTAAGGATAGCTTAAATTGATTTTCACAACCTAGTCTGTCTCACCCAATCTAGAGTTATCAATCACGTTTGCCTTATAGGTTTTTGTGAGACAGGTTTTAGTAGACAGAATTATTTTGAAAGATCATGATTTATTTTGAGAAAAGTTAAATTAATTTTGAAAACAATTGTTTTTGAATTTATTTTGAAAAAGTTTGAATCTACGATTAACTTAAAATTTGTGTTAGATTCGAATTTGACAAAGAATAATTTGAATTTGAATTTCAAAAATTGGCTTCCAGGTCTTGGCGAGGCACTAGGCCTTCTTTGGCCATAGCCTTATTGGATCACGTACTATCATTTCACCGCCACCCAATACTATGTTGTTCAAATTTCTGTTAATTAGATTAGTCCTTAGTCTAACCATTCCTAAGTCTAAACATGGTGAATTGCAGAAAATAAATAGACAAGCAATCATGCAATTTAAACAAGAAAAGACAATCATTTAACTATGAAAATTGTTTTTAATTTCGCTCCCCCTAGACTAAAGCCGCGATAATGTTTCGGCAAGATGTGAATCTTGTCCTTGGGGATCCAATACTAATTTGATCCAGTTTGGTTGTTCATGCATATTTTGGGTACCCATGCCTGAACTTTAGGTCTAGACTGATTCAGTACAGCATAGTAAGATCGTTATCTCGACTTGGCTCGATAGCCTAACCCGGATCGATTTAGAACCGACTTCTGTTTTCCAAGGATCATGTCAAGACCCTTGGAACCAGAAGTGAATCATTCTAATGCTGCTCTAAGATCCATGACTTGAGTTTTCAAGGAGGAGTTCTCTTCCTCAAGTTTTTCAACTTGAGTAGAGGTTCCTTCTTGAACCTTCTCAGTTGAGGATATAGAGTCGGCTTCCTCTTTCAGAAGTTTTACTTCTTGTCGGAGGGACTCGACTCGGATTTTGGCTTTCGCCATGTCTCGAGATAGATACGCAATTAATTCTGATAACTGACTTTTAGAAAACCCACTTACAGTGATTTGGTCGTCCTCTGAAAATGTGAGGTTTCCGCCGTCCGGCTCCGATTCTGACTCGGTCTCGATTTCATTCGAAGCAGTCAGAGCGAGCAGGTTCGACTGCAGAGCCTCTTCTTCTTCTTCAGAGGAAGACTCGTCCCATGTTGCTTGAAGGGCCTTCTTCCTTCTTGTCTTCTTTGTCTCCTTCAAATTTGGGCATTCCGTCTTGTAGTGACCCTTCTTTTTGCATTCGTAACAGGTCACGTTTGGTTTGGTCTTTTCATTTGAAGGATCAGCTGGTTCTTCCTTTCTTCGGCTGGCTTTCCTTCTGTTGGTTTGGTTTTTCAGTTCCTTGTAGTAGTCGTGGGCTAGCCAAACCAGTTTGGGTTGATTTCCTTCGCTGTCTTCTGAGTCTGAATCTGAGTCGGACTAGGGTGCAAGTTAAGGCTTCTTCTTGGTCATCTTTTCAGTTTTACCTACAACAAAGGCAATGCCTTTCTCGGCTAGGGTGCAGTTAGTCTGCTCATGTAATTCAAGCTCAGAAAACAACTCATCTAATTTAATTTTAGACAAATCCCTTGAAACATTGTACGCATCTACCATAGATGCCCACAAAGTGTTTCTCTGGAAAGCGTTAAGAGTGTACCTGATCAGGTCACGATTTTCTACGTCAGCTCCAGGATTCTGGCTTGGAGCTGGGCTGCAGATTCGCTGTCGTTCATCTTGATTGTGTACAGCTTGTTTAGCAGTCGGTCCCTCTTGCTGATTCGTGTGTCGGAGGTTCGTTCGTGCAACTCAATCAACTTACCCCAGAGTTCCTTTGCACTGTTGAATGGTCCTACCCGGTTCAACTCTTCTTTGGTTAAGCCACATTGGAGTGTTTGAGTCGCTTTAGCATCAGGCTCGATCTTTCTTTTGAGTGCGGTATCCCATTCGGTGTATGATTGTGGAACTCCTTCAGCGTTTTTAGGGATTTCCAGGCTAGATTGGATAATTATCCACATGTCCACCTGAGTTTTTAGGTGGACTTCCATCCGACTCTTCCAGTAGGAGAAATCATCCCCACTGGCGGTCTAGCTGTACTGAACCCTTCTTGCATGGACATCTGGAAATCAAATAGGAACAAGAAAAAAAATATCCCAAGACTTGGTCTTGGATTAGCAGTGTGGGAAGAAGATAGATATAAAATGTATTATCGAGTGGTGTTGCACAAACCTCGATTAACGATAAAAATTCGATCGAGAAAAAAAATTAAAGTTTAAAAACCCCCGAAAAACTACCAAATTGGTGGTTGCACCAAATTTGAGCTTCCCCGCTCTGATACCACTTGTTGGATCGAGAAAATACGATAGGGGGGGTGAATATCGTAAAATCATTTCGGATTAGAAAAGAGAATGCGTAGCAGAAATTTAAATAAACACAGCACAAGAACTCAAGCGCTTTTACTTGGTTCGGAGTCGCGGTCGACTCCTACTCCAAGGCCCACGGTCCTTGACCGTTTACTGCGGGTAATTCTATATGTGCGCAAATGTTTACAGAAAATGCTACAGTTGTAGTGCAGTAAATAAAATTAGACTTTTCGTTACCGACGCCCGGTATGCATCGTACTTCGGAGCAGAGGATCATCGGCGACGCTTGAATATCGAGATTAGAGGTTTTCGGAGTAGAGCGCTTGAGTCGAAGAGCGTAGAGGCGTTGGAAAAGTTGATTCTGATGCCTTAGGGGTCGAGCCCCTTTTATAGCACTCCTGGGGGCACCTGGCACGTGCCTTCGGATACGACAACTCTCATCCGAATCGGTCAGCGCTTATCACTCCAGAATCGGGCTCGGAGCTGACGGGGGCGCCCGGGACACTGGGGGCGCTCCGGTTGACTTGGTCTGCTGGCTTCTCGACTGAGTTCGCTTCGATCACTTGGTTGGCTTGGACCCAGGGCGCTCGAGGCATCCAGGGCGCCCGGGAGCTTGAGGGCGCCTGGCCCAGTGAGCTTCTGAAGCGATTCTTGCTCAACTGCACGTTTGGCTTTGACCTTGGGCGCTCGAGACCTCCCGGGCGCCTAGCCCAACTGCTGCGCCTCTCCTTTGGGGAGTTCTGAGCTGCAGAAACATGTTCCTTTGGTCCCTGCATCCAAGGTTAGTTCCACAACAAACAAGGTAAGAAATGTTAGTTTTATACAACCTTAGCTGTCTTGGTTCTGACTTCGGGTCTCCCAAATGGAACCCTAAGTCGAACCGACGCCTACTGTTCCCTCGACGGGGAACGCCTCCTCACCTACTCCTCTCAGGAGAATTTACCTTTTGCCAACCGGCTTCTCCGGTTGGACTTTTGCCCTGCAGTCCTTCGCCAGGTGCCTAGCAGCCCTTCGCCAAGTGCCTAGCAGCCCTTCACCAGGTGCCTAGTAGTCCTTCGCTAGGTCTTAGACTCCTAGCAGCCCTTCGCCAGGTGTCCAGCAGCCCTTCACCAGGTCTTTGTGCCTAGCAGTCCTTTGCTAGGTGCCCAGCAGCCCTTCGCCAGGACTTCTTTCTGCACACTTAGTGAGCACATTAGGCCAACATAACATCTTAACTTTTAAACCCTTTGCCATTATCAAAATCCAGGTTCGACTTAGGTGATGCCTGCACCAACAGAGGGTACTGATTTAGAAGGTACCAAGTTCAGATGTACACTGTCGTTTCTAGACCATATCCCCAGAATGAATTCAGTAATTCCAAAAAACTCATCATCGATCTAATCATTTCCATAAGAGTCCTATTCCTTCGCTCCGCCACACCGTTCTATTGGGTTGTACCAGGTGTGAACAATTGGGATTGAATCCCAGCCTCTGATAAGTAACTTCTAAACTCTCCCAAGAGGTACTCACCACCACGATCAGACCATAGTATACTTATACTTTTACCTTGACGTTTCTCCATATCAGCCTTGAATTCTTTGAACCTGTCAAAGCAGTCAGACTTGCGGTGCATTAAGTAAATGTATTCATATCTCGAATAATCATTTATAAATGAGATGAAATATTCAAAACCACCTATAGCCTGGATAGACATAGGACCACACAAATCAGAATGAACCAACTCCAACACTTCTTTGGCTCTATACCTCTTGGCCTTAAAAGACCTCTTGATCATTTGACCTTCCAAGCAAGATCACAGGTTGGGAAGGCTTCCACCACCAATGAACCCAAAGGTCCATCAGCTATCAACCATTGAATTCTACTCAAGTTAATATGACCCAACCTTAGATGCCAAAGATATGTTTGGTACATTTTTGAAGGTTCTTTTATCTTATTAGAATTAGAAGATGTGTTATTATTTTCTAATTGCATTGTGGGAGTTATTGGATTAAGAGTATATAAATTGCCTACCAACGCACCAGAACAGATAATCTCTCTATTCCTTTTTATAACAACTCTGTCATTAAAAGAAACAGAATATCCATCCATAAAGAATTTAAAAATTGAAATTAAATTCTTTCTAAAAGAAGGTACGTAAAGATAATTTCTTAAAACCAAACATTTATTCTTATCAAAAGATAAATAAACATCTCCCACTGCAATAGCTGTCACCTCTGTAGCATTGCCCATGTAAACGGTAATCTCGCCCTCAGCTAGTCGTCTGGTTTCCTGGAACCCCTACAATGAATTGCAGACATGATTAGTGGATCCCATATCTACACACCAGGTATTGGTAGAAAACACCGCTAAACATGTTTCAACAATTAATGAAAAAGATATACCTTGATTTTTCTCCTTTCGACGGGGACAGTCCACCTTCTAATGTCCAGTCTACTTGCATGTGAAGCACTTGTCTTTCGGCTTCTTCACTCCAGCCTGAGGTCCTTGTTGTTGGGATGTATACTAAAAGTCTTGCCTTTTGGTAGGATAGATCTACATTTTAAAGAGAATCAGAAAATCACACAGTGCATATTTATATTAGTATGTGCACTAAACGTCTGATGCTTGTCATTGTAGATAACATGGTGCGTGGTGTCGTACAGAAGATCATGTTATCAAGTTCCTTACCGAAGCATAAGAAAGAGGCTCACTACCGAGATAGAGTTGGACAAACCATCAGGATGGTTGTAGTGTAATTAGGTGTGGTTTATCTTAACCATAGGATTACACTAGTGTACTTTGTGTACATTGAGTAGGACCAAAAGAGAGGTCATCTAATTTTTGTACTAACTTAGTAAATTGGATTAGACCACGCATAATATTATGGAGTATGATCTCTTAATTCCGAAATAATGACGGACATATATTATTAATCATTATCACTTTGATTTACCAATGGGTGAGATCTATTCTGTTAGATCGTTAGGCCCGGTAAGTTAGGAAATAATATTAATAATATGATGTGTCATTGATTATTGACGAAATCCGTGTCCTGGTGAGTCAGGGTGATTATGCCCCCCTTGGTGAGCTCAAAAGGATCGTCATGTCAAATCTTGCAAGTGGACCATGGTCCGGCATGCCGAAAAGGTTGAATGGTACTAATCAGGATCAAGAGGATAATTAATTTAATTATCTATAAATTAAATTAATTATCGGGCATACGATATCTTAAACACGGGGAGATGGATGACTCGTAATAGGTGGAGACCATATGAAAATATGAGGGGCTGGTGAGGAAGTACAATGGGATCCTTTAGTGGAATGGATTGTTGGATCAGAGAAAAAAATAGAGGGAGGGGGGTGAATATCGTTATAAGTTTTTTTGGAAAGTTAAAGAATATACGCAGTGGAAAATGACAGAACGCACAAGAATACAAGTCGGTCTTACTTGGTTCAGAGTCACGGTCGGCTCCTACTTCAAGGCCCACGATCCTTGACTGTTTACTTTGAGCAATTCTATAATCGCAATAAGAGTTTTACAAATTAAGTATAGAAGTAGATCAGAAAATTAAACTTGCAACACTTTTCATTACCGGCGCCCGAGGTGGATCGAATTTCGGAGAAGAGGGTCGTCGACGGCGCTGGAATCTCGAAGTCGTAGTTTGCCGGAGCGTAGTGCTTGAACGAAAAGGTTTGGAGCGTTGAGAACAATTGATGTCGAAGCCTTGGGAGTGAACCCCCTTTTATAGCACCCATACAGGCGCCTGTGATGATGGGGGCTCATAACACGTGGCCTTCCCTGCGCGAACCCTTATCCATAGGCTCCGTCAACGCTTATCCATCTCCACTTGGGCGCCTGAGCTGATGGGGGCGCCCGTGACCTCACGGGCGCCTGAACTGCCTTGGTCCAAAGGCTTCGCGGCTGTGTTTTAGTGTTTGCCTTCACACTGGGGCGCCCGTATCCATATGGGCGCCTGAGTCCATCCGGGCGCCTAGCCCCAGTGAGGCACCTCACTTGCAGAAGACCGGTCCTTCGATCCTGCAACTCAGGTTAGTTCAAAAACACAACAAGAAAATGTGTTAGCCATTAGTTATAGTCATAGCTGTCTTGGTTCTGACTTTGGGTCTCCCAAATGGAACCCTAGGTCGAACCGACACCTATTGTTCTCTCGACGGGGATGCGTCCTCACCTACTCCTCTCAGGTGAGTTTACCTTTTGCCAACCGGCTCCTCCGGTTGGACTTTTGCCCAATCCACCTGACTAGGTCTTCGTGCCCAACATCCGGTCAGGTCTTCTTGCCCAACATCCGGTCAGGTCTTCGGTGCCCAGCCCCTTGCCAGGACTTCTTGCCCAGTCCTCGACCAGGACTTATTTGCCCGACTTCCGGTCAGGTCTTCTTGCCTAGTCCTTGACCAGGACTTCTTTGCCTAGCCCTTTGCCAGTACTTCTTGCCTAGTCTACCTAGGACTTTTCCTGCACACTCAGTAAGCACGTTAGATCACATTTACACCTTAACTTCTGAACCGTTTGCCATTATCAAAACTCAGGTTTGACTTAGGTGCTGCCTGCACCAACAATCTCCCCCATTTTGATTTATGGCAACACGGTTGAAAAAGTTAAGTTAGAGAATCAAGCAATGTAAAAGGTATGTAATTTCCTCCCCCTGAAAAAATTCTCCCACTGAGTTTTTCAAACATAAGTGGGGTTTTTGAAAACACTTCTAAGTCCTTGATTATCCTTAAAAAAAATATTTTCCAAAAGATTTTTCAGGTTTTCAACACATAGAAAATTCTCCAAAAGATTTTCAAGTTAGAGAGAAATTTTCCAAAAAAATCTTTAAGTTGAACACTTTGAAAAGATTTCCAAAACAACTTTTGAGTTAAGTACTTAGAATATTTTTGAGTTAAGCACTTAGAAACTTTTTTTAAATAAATTTGAGTTTAAGCACTTAGAAAATTTTCACAATAAATTTTTGAGTTAAGCACTTTAGAAAATTTTTAAAATAAATTTGAGTATAAGCACTTAGAAAATTTTCACAATAATATTTTGAGTTAAGCACTTAAAAAATTTTCACAATAAATTTTTGGGTTAAATAGTTTAGAAATTTTTTAAAATAAATTTGAGTTTAAGTACTTCGAAAATTTTCACAATAAATTTTTGAGTTAAGCACTTAGAAAATTTTCATAATAAATTTTTGAGTTAAGCACTTTAGAAAATTTTTAAAATAAATTTGAGTTTAACCACTTAGAATATTTTTAAAATAAATTTGAGTTTAAGCACTTAGAAAATTTTCACAATAAATTTTTGAGATTCTTCAATTTTAAAAACAAGTATTTTCGTTACTTTACTTTTTGAAAAAGGAGATAAAAGTTTTTGAAAAAAATTAAAATTAACAAACTTCTTTTCTCTCCTTTCCTTTCTCTCCCCCTTTGCCATATATTAAAAAAATTATTATAGCAAAAAAATAGAGTAAGGAAAGTAAAGATCTGTATTGAACCAATTCTAAGCATAAACTGGACCAAATCAATTTATGTTCTTCTCTTTCGGGTCCTGTCTAACCCAGTTAGCTACTTACTAACTGTCATAAACAGTAACTTTCGCTAGGGTTAGTCAAGTTAAGTGATCCGATCAAGTTAGATTTTCTAAGCTTGACACTTAACTTGATTACTGTTCAATTGGTATTTATTGCCCCAATTACTGCAGATGCACTAACTTAAGGCATCTTGAATCAAGGCATAGACCTAAGCATCTCAACCCAGTCTAGGCTGTCAATCAAAAGTACCCTAAGGTGCTTGTGAGATGCTGGCTTCTAGATCTATAGGTACATGCAGTTCTAGGGTTAGGGCCTAAGCTGAGTCCATTTGCAAAAAAACCCTAGTTTTGAAGGGGGTAAGTTTTTGAAAAAAACTAAGTCAGAAAATCATTTTAAATTTCAAGACAAAAATGATTTTTCAAACATATTAAATAGCAAAAATAATTTTTGGAAAAGCATGTTGAGTCGTCCTATTCTACTATGCATAACCCTAACTGCCTTCTTAGTGAGCTAAACTCAGACTCAGGTAAGGGTTTGGTGAAGATATCAGCTAAGTTTGACTTTGAGTCTACATGCTTAAGGACTATTTCAGCCCTGGCTACATGATCCCTTACAAAGTGATGCCTAACCTATATATGTTTTGTTCTAGAGTGTTGGATTGGGTTCTTAGTTAGATTGATTGAGCTTATGTTATCAATGTAGACTTGGGTTTGGGTGTAATCAAGCTGGAAGTCCTTAAGAGTGTGCATCATCCATAAGAGTTGTGCTACACACTCGCCTAAAGCAACATATTTTGCTTCGGTTGTAGATAGAGCTACGCAGTGTTGCTTTCTACTGCACCAACTGACTAGACTATTTCCTAATAGTTGGAAGCTTCCACTTGTACTCTTTCTATCTAGTTTACATCTAGCATAGTCAGAATCAAAGTATCCTGACAAGTCAAAGGTTGAGGTCCTAGGATACCAAATCCCTACATTTAGGGTGCCCTTAATGTATCTAAGTATTCTTTTTAGGGTTGCTAAGTGTGTTTCCTTAGCACAGGTTTGGTATCTAGCACACATTCCTACAGAGAATAGTATATCAGGTCTACTAGCTGTAAGGTAAAGTAGACTTCCAATCATACTTCGATATAGCTTAAGATCTACAAGTTTACCTTCAGGGTCACTATCAATATTTAGATTTGTGGCCATAGGGGTACTTATGCTTTTAGAGTTATCCATTTTAAATTTCTTTATTAACTCCTTAGCATATTTGGATTGGTGAACATAATTTCCATCCTAGTTTGCTTAATTTGTAGTCCTAAAAAGAAGTTGAGCTCACCAACTAAATTCATTTCAAATTCATTTTCCATTATTTTTACAAATTTTTTAAAAAAGTTTGAGTTGGTAGATCTAAAATTTATGTCATCAACATAGATTTAGGCAATGAAAATGTCTTTTTCTATGATTTTAACAAATAGAGTTGAGTCAATTTATCCTTGGTTAAATTCCTTAAAAATAAGGTTAGCTGATAGGCGTTCATACCATACCCTAGGTGCTTGTTTTAGTCCATAAAGTGTCTTATTAAGTTTGAAAACGTAGTCAGGTTTTTCTTGGTCCTCAAAGCCGGGGGGTTGTCCTACATAGATTTCTTCTTTGATGAACCCATTTAGAAAGGCCGACTTAACGTCCATTTGGTAAAATTTGAATCCTCTATGGGCTGCAAATGCTAACAACATTCTAATAGACTCAAGTCTGGCTACTGGGCATAGGTTTCGTCATAGTCTAACCCTTTGACTTGACCGAACCCTTTAGCTACAAAGCGGGCTTTGTTTCTGACTATTTCCCCTTGGTCATTTAGTTTGTTCCTAAATACCCCACTTAGTATCTATAATAGACTTGCCCTTAGGTTTAGGTACTAGTTCCCAGACTTGGTTTCTCTCAAATTGGGCTAATTCCTCTTGCATAGCTATGATCCAATCAGGATCAGGTAGGGCTTCCTCTATAGTCTTAGGTTCAATTTTTGAAATTAGAGCGTTCTGACTATGATTTCTATAGGAAGACCTAGTTCTGACTCCTAAGGTTGGATCACCCACAATTTGATTAGACGGGTGACTGAGTCTGGGTTTCTTGGTTCTTCTAGAACTTGGTTCAACCTCAAGTCTGGTTGGACGGTTTGATTCAGTATTTTGTTCAATTATTTGGGTTGGTTCAATTATTGGTTCAGTTGATGCAGTAGTTGGTTCAAGAGTCAGTTCATTTAGAGGTTCAACTAGTGGTTCAACTGATGGTTCAATAAGTGGCTCGTTTTCCTCTTGATCAATATTTGATGGGTTCAGGTTTTGATTATCAGGTTTTGGATTGGTTTCCTCATCAATGATTAAATTCATTGTTTCTTCAATTTTATTAGTTTGTGTATTGTAGACTCTATAGGCCCTACTTGTTGTTAAATATCCTAAGAATATTCCTGGAGTTGACTTAGACTGAAATTTACCTAGGTAGTCCTTGGTGTTTAGGATATGTACTTTGCATCCGAAGACCCTTAGGTAATGTAAGTTTGGCAGTCTATGGTAATACAGCTCATAGGGAGTTTTATTGTGTCTTTTGTTAATTAGGACCCTATTTTGGATATAGCAAGCTGTACTTATTACTTCTGCCCAAAATTGGTTAGCTAAGTTGAATTCATTTAGCATGGTCCTAGCGGCTTCCTGTAGGGTTCTATTCATCCTTTCTACTATCCCATTTTGCTGGGGGGTTCTAGGACATAAAAATTCATGAATATACCCGTTTATTCTATAGAATTCCTCAAACCTTTGATTCTCAAACTCTCCCCCGTGATCACCCCTAAGTCTTTTGATCTTGGTATCATTTTGATTTTCAATTAACTTACATAAGTCAATAAATAGGTTTAGGGTTTCATCCATGATATTTAGGAACCTAACCCAAGTAAGCCTAGAGTAATCATCGATAATGACTAAGCAGTACCGGTTTTCGCTTAGTGACTTGGCTCCATGTGAAACAAATAGGTCAAGATGCAAGAGCTCAAGTGTGGTTTGAGTTAGGTCTGATTGAATTTGCTTGTGATCAGACCTGGTTTGTTTACCTTGGTTGCATGAATTACATATTGTGTTTTCATAGTTGTTAATTTTTGGTACTCCTTTAAATAGACCAAGTTGGGTGATTTTTGAAATTAGTCTAACATTAGTGTGACCTAATCTCCTATGCCAGAGGTTGGATTCTTCTAATTGAGTTAAGAGGCATTTGGGTATTAAGGGTAGATTTATAGTATAGACATTATTTTTCCTAGTGCCCTTAAGCATGACTTCTGAGTCTTGAAGGTTTCTAATCAGACAGTCAGCGTTAGTAAATGTAACTACATAGCCAGTATCACATAATTTGTTGATGTAGCCTAGCCCGATTGTTGTTTTGGTGTTGACAATGATTAAAGTTTGGTTGAGCGAATTCGGATTAAGTCCTGCTCGGGGACTGGGCACGAACCCCGGTGAGTGAAGACGGGTGACTGAAACCTTGGTGAGTGAAGCCAGGTCCTAGCTAGGGAAGCTAGGTGATGAAAATCCCGGTGATTGAAGCCGGGTGATTGAAACCCTTGTAACGCCCGTAAAATCCTCTCAATATTTTTCTTTAAAATATTGATCATGCCTATATGGATTCTTGAGTAACATATGAATACTTAGCATAATTTCTTATATGGAATAAAAGTTAAGTACTAATGGGCCTTACATGGGCTCTTCTAGTACCATGGTTATTAGTGGACCTTAGGTGGAATTTAACATAAATAGAGATGGGTTTCAATTAGGAATGTTAGCATGACTCTTGGTGGGCCTTATGTGGGCCTTGCCAAAAACAAGAGTAAATGGGATAAAAATAAAGTGCATGCACCAAGGATTGAACCTTGGACCTAGAGCCTCATCATGCATGTACTAACTAATTCTAGAAGGGAGTGCTAGTGGAAAAGGAAGACGAATTTAGTTGAGGCTAAAGGAAAGTGAAGAGGCACCATGTGAAGTAACACCATGCTCCTTCACTTAGTATAAAAAGGTTGGATGAGAGGTGAAGAGGCTTAATTTACTTTTCTTCCACCAAGGCTCTTCCTCTCCTCTCTTCTATCTCCTCGCTTCTTCTTGCCGAAACCCACAAAGGGGACTCTCTCTTAAAGATCCAAGTTCTTCTACAAGGCTACAAGGGCAAGGAGTGATTTAAAGTCAAGAAGGTTTTCTTTTATTTCTCTATTCAAGGTTTATAACAAAGATAAAGAGAGGTAAGACTCCCTCACCTGTGGTATAATAGTTTTCTATGTTGTCTATCATGATTTAAGTTTTGTTTGGGATCTATGTTGAGAAAACTATGGATTAGGGCTTCTCGGGTTTTCGGCCAAGCAAGTTTTTGGGGTTTGGGATGATGGTAAGACCTCACTTATGTTTCCTAATGCTTTCTCATGATAAAATAAGAATGAATTATGAGTTGTGAAATTTTTGTAGCCACTAAGACCCAACAAGTTTCGGCCACCTCTTCCCTTCCATAGTTAGGATTAAATCTAACCCTCCAAGCATGCCTATTATGATTCCCTATGTTACAATGGATGTTAAGTGAAATTATATGAATTTTCCATGGACTTAATACCCTTCTAGGGTTTCGGCCAAGACAAGATTTAGGGCTAGGACTTAGGGTTAGTCCCAATCATGGGTTCTAATGGCTTCCTATTGCATTGTATGTATGGTAGGGGCTACTTTACTTATGGTACCTTACATGTTACTTGAATGATGGAGCCTCTATCTATAACTTTCGGCCAAAGCTCCAAGTCTAGGGTTTGGGTTAGTCTAAGGGTTCAAGTATACTTGTTTCTGGCTTATCATGATGTATGTATATGTTCAAGAATGTTGTATGAATTTTATGATTCCTAAAACCCTAACTTTATGTGCTATGCATCATGACCTTGTATGTTTATATTATGTGCCATATTTTAGTAGGTTTTATTTATGGATGTTTTAAAGCATATACTATGAACACAAGTGTTGGGAAGTATGTATCATGTTTATGTAGAATTGTGCATGCATTAGGTTAAATGCCTTGAACATATGTATATTATGGTTATATAGACCTATGCATGTTTTATGTTGAATGTCATGAACCTATGTAGTATGTATCATGTTCATATGGATCCTACTCATGCATGCTTTATGATAGATACCATGATCATGTAGGCTATGTGATATGTACCATGTATGTAATGCATGCTTACCTTATGTACCATGATCATGTAAGCTTAATGAACTAAAATAATAGCTACCAAGTTGCTATCAGAATGACACCTTATGAAGCTTTGTACGGGAGGAGATATAGGTCTCCGATCTGTTGGTACAAAGGTGGCGAAAAGAAAGAAATGGGGCACAAGACGGATTTTATCGACGACACCACCCGAGCTATACAGAACATCCGACAACGAATAGAAGCTGCTCAGAGCCGGCAGAAGAATTATGCGGATGTCCGACGTAGGCCCCTGGAATTCAATGTTGGAGATTTGGTATTCCTCAAAGTGGCTCCTATGAAAGGGGTAACGAGATTCGGGAAGAAAGGGAAACTAAGTCCGCGATATGTGGGACCGTACCAGATCTTGAGATGAGTCGGCAAGGTGGCTTATGAGCTGGAGCTGCCCCAAGAGATGTGTTGGCTATTCATAACGTGTTCCATGTGTCGATGCTCAAGAAGTGTATTCCAAATGCAGACCAAGTGATCGAGCCGCAGACAGTACAAGTTCAGGAGGACCTAAGTTTTGAAAGCCAACCTATCCAGATCCTTGATCGGGAAGTCAAAAAGCTAAGGAACAAGGAGGTACCCTTAGTCAAGGTCCTATGGCAAAGTCAAAAGTTCGAGGAAGCTACCTTGGAACGCCAGGACGAGATGAGACGCAAGTACCCGGAGCTATTCTAGGTTTGAGGACGAACTTTCAAGAGGTATGGGGGATTGTAACACCCGTAAAATCTTCTCAATATTTTTCTTTAAAATATTGATCATGCCTATATGGATTCTTGAGTAACATATGAATACTAGCATGAACCTTAGCATAATTTCTTATATGGAATAAAAAGCTAAGTACTAATGGGCCTTAAATGGGCTCTTCTAGTACCATGGTTATTAGTGGACCTTAGGTGGAATTTAACATAAATAGAGATGGGTTCCAATTAGGAATGTTAGCATGACTCTTGGTGGGCCTTATGTGGGCCTTGCCAAAAACAAGAGTAAAATAAAGTGCATGCACCAAGGATTAAACCTTGGACCTAGAGCCTCATCATGCATGTACTAACTAATTCACCTAGCAAGGGAGTGCTAGTGGAAAAGGAAGAAGAATTTAATTGAGGCTAAAGGAAGGTGAAGAGGCACCATGTGAAGGGACACCATGCTCCTTCACTTAGTATAAAAAGGTTGGATGAGAGGTGAAGAGGCTTAAGTTACTTTTCTTCAACCAAGGCTCTTCCTCTCCTCTCTTCTTCCTCCTCCTTGCTTCTTCTTGCTGAAACCCACAAAGGGGTTTTCCCCTAGGAAAACTTCACAAGGGGACTTTCTCTTGAAGATCCAAGTTCTTCTACAAGGCTACAAGGGCAAGGAGTGATCTAAAGTCAAGAAGGTTTTCTTTTATTTCTCTATTCAAGGTTTATAACCAAGATAAAGAGAGGTAAGACTCCCTCACCTGTGGTATAATAGTTTTCTATGTTGTCTATCATGATTTAAGTTTTGTTTGGGATCTATGTTGAGAAAACTATGGATTAGGGCTTCTAGGGTTTTCGGCCAAGCAAGTTTTTGGGGTTTGGGATGATGTTAAGACCTCAATGATGTTTCCTAATGCTTTCTCATGATAAAATAAGAATGAATTATGAGTTCTGGAATTTTTGTAGCACCCTAAGACCCTACAAGTTTCAGCCACCTCTTCCCTTCCATAGTTAGGATTAAATATAACCCTCCAAGTATGCTTATTTTGATTCTCTATGTTACAATGGATGTTAAGTGAAATTATATGAATTTTCCATGGACTTAATACCCTTCTAGGGTTTCGGCCAAGACAAGATTTAGGGATAGGACTTAGGGTTAGTCCCAATCATGGGTTCTAATGGCTTCCTATGGCATTGCATGTACGGTACTACTTTACTTATGGTACCTTACATGTTACTTGAATGATGAGGCCTCTATCTATAACTTTCGGCCAAAGCTCCATGTCTAGGGTTTGGGCTAGTCTAAGGGTTCAAGTATACTTATTTATGGCTTATCATGATGTATGTATATGTTCAAGCATGTTGTATGAATTTTATGATACCTAAAACCATAACATTATGTGTTATGCATCATGACCTTGTATGCTTATATTATGTGTCATATTTTAGTAGATTTTATTTATGGATGTTTTAAAGCATATACCATGAACACATATGTTGGGAAGTATGTATCATGTTTATGTAGAATTGTGCATGCATTAGGTTAAATGCCTTGAACATATGTATATTATGGTTATGTAGACCTATGCATGTTTTATGTTGAATGTCATGAACCTATGTAGTATGTATCATGTTCATATAGATCCTACCCATGCATGCTTTATGATAGATACCATGATCATGTAGGCTATGTGATATGTACCATGTATGTAATGCATGCTTACCTTATGTACCATGATCATGCAAGCTTAATGAACTAAAATGATGTATAAGCCCTAATGCATAATTATGTATGTATATAATGCCTTATGAATGAAGATGATGAATGAAGATGATGTTCATGCCTTTAAGGCATAATGATGTTATGCATTAACTATGAATGATGAAATGCTAAGTATGTTTTATACCATGCTTCATGTATTAAGATCATGTTTATGTCTTTAAATATGCTTTGTAAGTTTATGAATGATGTAAAAAGAAGCATGTGAAGGTATTTTACTTTATGAATGGGCTTGTACCAGATTCACATAAGGTCCAAGGGATGGGCTCCTCATGTAAGCCTCGGTGTGGGACTACCGTAGCTGTCCCCGGTTCTAGGACTACCGTAGCTATCCAACAGGGATGGGCTCCTCATGAACGCCTCGGTTATGGACTACCACAGCTGTCCCTAGGTTGAAGGTAACCTAGTACCCTAGTAGGTCGAGACTAGCTACCTCGCATCTACTTAGGGATGCGCACAAATGATGAATGTATGTATGTGGTACAAGCTGGGGCCCCCCATGATGTGATGATTATGTTTAAGTATTTATAATTATGATTTTTAAATAAGCATCCTTATGTTATGTGCACTTAACTCATGCATTCATTCATGTTATGCATCTATGCCATGTCAAGTATATCATATGCTTATGTTTATATGTCAAGAACTATGTCATGTCAAGTATATCATAAGCTTATATTTATGTCAAGAACTATGTCATGTCAAGTATGTCATATGCTTATGTTTATGTCAAGAATTATGTCATGTCATGTATGTTCATATGCTTATGTTTCATGTCAAGAACTTCTCCATGTTAAATATTTTATATGCTTATATTTTATGTCAAGTACTTCTTATGCCATGAACTCTATGCACCTTCATTTCATGTTAAGCACTTCTATATGATTGTTTTATGTTACACTCTACATGTTATGTCTTTCTATTGACTATATGTGATGTATAGTTTTAGTGAGTAGGAAAGAGTCTTACTAAGCCTACGTGCTTATAGTTTTACTTTTTTATACCGCAGATCAAGCAAGAGGATACTAAGCTAAGGGAAGCAGCAGGAGGGCAAGTGTGTGTATGTGGCAGTGACTTGGCAAAAGAAAAAGAAAAAGAAAAGATCCTAATACTTATACTTTGTCACATGTCTTATATTTGCATTGTCCTCCTTAGTTTCATGCTATACTTATGATGGTTTTGCCTAAGAACAACTTCTTATGTTTTGCATTGTTAACTTTGGTTCCATACTATACTTTATGTTGGATTTAAGCTTGATGGTAGAGTAAGGTATGTTTAATGACTGTAGTTCCATGCTATACTTTATGTTGGCTTTAAGCTTGATGATAGGGTATGTTATGTTTAATACAAGCATGTTCAAGAATGTTATGTCTCACATGTTATGTCTTATTCCTCTTATGTGGTGACAATGCTAAGTTTACCAAGAACCCATGCTTAAGAATGATAGCTAGGACATGTTTACATGATTCAAGTGTTAGTTACATGGTTAAAACGCGCACATGTATAAAGTTTAAAATTTATTCCGCTGCATTAAGCTCTCCATTGGTGTATATGTATCTTAGCGTAACGCCGCCTTTCGCCTACATCGTAGGGCAGGAAAGGCGGACGTTACAACCCTGGTGGGTGATGCCAGGTCCTAGCTAGGGAAGCTAAGTGATGGAAATCCTGGTGAGTGAAGCCAGGTCCTAGCTTGGGAAGCTAGGTTGAACGAAATCCCGGTGAGTGAAGCCGGGTGATTGAAATCCTGGTGAGTGAAGTCAGGTCCTAGCTTGGGAAGCTAGGTTGAATGAAGTCCCGGTGAGTGAAGCTAGGCATGGAGTCTTGGTCCGGGGGACTGAGCAGGAGTCAGAGAAAGCTAGGGAGCTTGTTCTCTGAACTTAGAGTTGATTTGGGAGACTGCTGGATCGATCTGGTGACCGAACTGGTGACCGATCAGGGAGTTAGCATGAACTCCCTATTGTGGATCGGTCTGGTGACAGATCTAGAGAAGTCTGATCGGTCTGGTGACCGATCAGGGAGAGAGCAGAAGCATTTGGTTCGGCTTTTGTTTGGCTTCAGAGATCGTTCTGGTGAACGATCAGAGAACCCTTGATCGGTCCTCATGACCGATCAAATTGTTGCAACATTTCTCACCATGACCAATCAGGATGGTTCCTGATCGGTCAGGGAGTGATATGATCGGTCACCAGACCGATTAGGGCACACCCTGATAGGTCTGGTGACCGATCAGGCATGCAGTTCCTGCGGGTTGTGGCAAGCAGACGGCTGGTGACCGATCTGGTGACCGATCAGGGTCAGTTCGCAATTCCTCTTTTCTCACTGTGGACTGATCAGGCTAGAGCCTGATCGGTCTAGGCTAACCCTGATCGGTCCGATGACTGATCAGGGTCCTCTCTGATCGGTCTGGTGACCGATCAGTAGCAGTAAACTTTAATTCAATTCCACTGTCAGAGTTCTGATCACGTCTGTTTTGCTCTGTGTTTTCTCTGCTACTTACAGATTTTCATTGATTTCATTTGCTAAGTGTCTATTAAGTGTGCAGGTGATACAGGAGGATTCAAACAAAGGAGGAGAGTCAATTGGGGACTTTCCATGTATCAGGTTTGGTTGTTTCTCCTTCTCCGGTTTCAACGGACGCTGGCACTACTGGCAACAACTGGAAGCTGACCTGGGGCTCAACTGGGGCTCGGCTAACGAGAGCTCAGGAAGTCTAGGAGAGGTCAGGGTAGCTGGGTTGTATCAGATGAGCAGCTGGGAGCTGCAGAGGAGCGTCTGGTGACAGCAAGTTAAGTTAGCTGGCGATGAAGAGAAGGAAGAAATCGAAGCTCGTCTCAAAACATCTGATCATCTCTTCGAGCAACAACTCTTCATCCTTTGGCAATCACTGTGAATCAAAAAGCTTGAGGATACACTCTGATACTTTGACTCTTGAGAGATTTGAACGCTTGGAAGAGGAAAAGAGCTTGGCAAGTCCATTAGCAAGCAGACACGAAGAGCTGGGAGTTCTTGCGTGAGGTTTGTGCTGAGTGGAGCTCGGTGTAGAGTTCTTGGGGTTTCTTTTGTCGGAGTGCTCTGTAAGCTTTCTGGTTGCTGTCTCTGAGCTTTTATTTCATATCTGTTGAGACTCTGTGTGGAGAGGTTTCTCCACCGAGAAGGAGGATTTGATATCCGGATTTTCCGGGACTTGATCTGTCGACGATCAACGGATCGCCCACCTTACGGGCACGCCAAGGAGTAGGGGCATGTTATCCCCGAACCTTGTATATCCTCGTGTTAGAGTTTTTGTTTGTTCTTTGATTCCTGCATCTCTGTGTTCTGTTTGTTTTGCTTCCGCTGCTAACCATCAAAGTGCAGAAAGTTTTCAAAGAGGTGAAAATTTGTGTCTGGCTACATTCTGTTGGATCGAGAGAAACGATAGAGGGGGGTGAATATCGTTAAACGTTCGGATTCGTAAAAGAGAATTAGCAGCGAAAATAATTAAAAACAAACTAACACACGCGAACACCAAGATTTTACATGGTTCGGAGTCGCGGTCGGCTCCTACTCCAAGGCCCATGGTCGTTGACCGTTTACTGCGTGCAATTCTATATGCGCAAACAGTTTACAGAAATAGATTACAAGATTAGTACAGTAAACCGAAAGTAAGCCGCTCTTAGTTACCGACGTCCGGTGTAGATCGTATTTTCAAAGCAGAGGGACGTCGTCGGCGCTTGTATCTCGAGTCGGGAGGTTTCCGGGACAGAGCGCTGGAGCAGAAGAGAGTGAATATGTTGGAAGAAATTGTTGTACGAAGCCTTGGGGTCGAGGGCCTTTTTATAGCCCCTGGAGGCACCCGGAACGTCGAGGGTGCCCCCCCACGTGTCATCTGATCCGAGTTCCTCTCGGTCAGCTCTGATCCCTTCAAACTCAGGATCGAGCTTTAACGGGGGCGCCCGGGACGCTGGGGGCGCCCGGGTTGACGCGATCCGCTGGCTTCTCACTGGCTTGAGTTGATCCACTTCGTTAGCTCTAGCTCGGGGCGCTCGGACCATCCGGGGCGCCCTAGAGCATGGGGGCGCCCGGGAGCACAGGGGCGCCCCGCCTAGTAAGCTGCCGAAGCACACCTTTGCTTTACTCATTTTGTATTGACCTTGGGGGCTCCCGGAACACTAGGGGCGCCCTGCTCAGCCACTTGCCTCTCTCCATTGGGCATTCTGAACTGCAGACACACGTTCCTTTGGTCCTGCATCTAGGGTTACTCCGAAACAACATAAAGCCATTAAGTATTAGGTTTATACTGTTAGTGAGAACCCTAGAGCCAATCATATGATGATTACTTTTTGGACTCATTGTATCATATTCTTGTATATATATTTCTTATATAAAGGCATTTCTTATGGTTATTGTACTTATGTGTATTGGTGCAAAATAACTTAGTATAATAACGTCCTTGAGTAGAAGGTTCTTATCTATATCAATCGATTAGTTGAATCGATAGTGAGATGATATAGAGAACACTACTCTTAATTATTCCTAGTCAAGTATTAACATTCAAGGACAATGTTAATGCATAGAGACTAGCATGTAGGTCAACATGATGACTTGATCTCACAAGTCATGGATATGAGATATCAAGTTGACACATGGGTATACATTAGAGAATGTATACTGAATGGCCCGCCATGAGAAAGTATCATGGATCGTTATATGAGTGTCATATACTTTCTCATGTGACTATTAGTATGACTATAGTCCTAGACCTGAAGTTACCATAGTTCCCTACATAAGGAGTTACATACTTTGGCTTCGTCAAACGTCACCCGTAACTGGGTGGACTATAAAGGCGATTACTGGGTTTGTAACAAATTATGCGGAGAGATGTGAGTAACGTAGATGGGATCTATCCCTCCTATATGACGGGAGTGATATCTTCGTTCTTGATAGAGTAAGACCACTAAGTGCATGGCCATGCCCAAATAAGGCAATATTAGATATTGAGCTTATTTGATTATAGTGAGTCTACTTGGAGATCAAGACATATAGATTGATTTGAGGATGACACGGTCTATGTCTCATGAAAGATCAATCTAGATATCGAGGATAGAAGGACGTTGTCACATATTGTGATGGTCACAATTATTAGTCAAAATGGTGATGTTGGATCTCGACATTCTTGTAACTTGGGTAGCAATGATGTGTTGCTAGATACCTCTTATTGCTTATGTCCTTAAATAGGTTTAAGGGCATTGCCAACGTTACAAGAACCTATAGGGTCACACACATAGAGCAATAGATGGAGAATAAGTCCATATGATAGACCGAGAGTAATGAAGTCAAAGTTTGACTTTGGCTAAATATGGAAAGTCCATAAAAGGCAAGTTTGACTTGACTCAAATTAGACAACTTGAGTTGGACTCGAGTTTGATCCAAGTGTTGGATGAATCTAATCATGGGAGAATAATGAAGTCAAAGTTTGATTTTGGCTAAATATGGAAAGTCCATAAGAGACAAGTTTGACTTGACTCAAGCCACATCACCTTGACTTGACCAGTGATGACTTGGCATCATCATCAAGGCTAAGTAACCTCCCCATTTGAATTTTGAATTCAAATAGGGGGTTACCCAAGGTGGTGGCCGGCCACTTAATGGCCAATAAGTGGCCGGCCACTTAAACACACAAAAGGAGTTTTTTGTGTGTGTGTGATTTATTCTTCTCCTCACTTGGTTTTGTTTTGGTTTTTGCTCTCCCTCTCCTATCATCTTGCTGAGACCCCAAGTAGTGCTAGCACACTTTTGGGCTCTCCTCTCCACTCTCTTGCTTGTGTGGATACTTCTAGAGGGTTGCTACTTTGCATCCTTGAGATCCGACACCAACCGAGGAGCGAGCGGGAATTGCGGGGCACGCATCGAAGGTAGTTTTCTCTTCTCTAATAGATCTAGGTTGTAGATCGGTTTTGAAGCATGTAAACGAGCACTCGTAAAATTTTGAAATGGTTTTCTTCGCTCGGATCCTTTCTATTGGGGCTTTCGGGGTTTCCGCGACGCGGAAAAGCGGTTTTCGCGGCCCGAAAAACCCTACAGTGGTATCAGAGCTACGAGCGATGCTTGTGCTCGTTTTGGTTTTTATTTTTTTGTATTAGATACAAAATTTAGATAATTTTATGCTTCTATAATTTTTCTAAATTTTAGGATTTTTGAGTATTTTTCCTCGTAGAGGCAAAGCGACGAGTGCGAAGCACTTGTAGACTTTGCCACCGAGAAAAACTTCTCCGAAACGGCAAGTTTCGCCCAAATGGATTTTGGGACAGCGGGTAAAGGCACTGTATAATCGCAAGAAGACACTCGTGAAGGTTATTTCACGTGTAGGGGTGCTGCCCCTAACCCCGCAAGGGGCCTTGTCTCGCGATTACGCCCGAAACCCGCTTACCGGGACCGCCGCGGAGTTGTGACTCGAAAAATTCTAAAAAAATTAGTAGAAAAATTATATAAAATCTGTAAAATTACATAATTTTGAATTATGTACAGTAGTGTGATGGTCATGGCCCAAAACCTAATTTTTAATAAGATTAAAATTGTGTTGTAATTCATAATACGGCCTGCGCGCCGTTTTTGTACATATGCGTGTTGTATTATGTTTGCGACCTGCGTGTCGGCTTTTAATATTTTATTTCTGTTGTATTTCATATTTAGACTCGAATGTAACTCGAGTATAAAATTTGTAATGTACAAAAGTGAAGACGACGGAAATTCCTGAGAACTTGGACTCGGGAGAACTAGCCGACAACACCAAGACGGTCAAGAGGAAGCGCTTGGAGAAGCCGCTAGACCTAGGTTGACCATCGGATCCTCTCATTGGCTTGAGAGGGTCTTAGCAGGGCCATGACCAAGTTACTTATGTTTATTTTTATTATTGCTATCCTTGTGATGTATATGATACATGATAATGTAGAATAGTAAAAATAAACTTAAATGTATGAGATGCACAAGTAATGTGGGAACCACATTTTGATGTGCACTTAATACACATTTAGGATTAAATTAGATTTCATAAATGCCTAGATGTGATGCACATCCTTGATTAGATTAGATCTAAAATCGAATCAACTCGTAAACGCCTACCGGGTCCTGATACCCATCACTACCTCGATCATATGCGCTTGTCGATTCTGCAAAGCAGAGCAACGCATTTAATCTTGGTAGGATGCGGAGGGACAACCTTGGTCCCGCCTATCACGGCTCGGGTTAGATCGATCTCAATCAGATTGAGTAACTAGTTAACTCAATTGGATCGAGTAAAGCTATAGGCGTTTCCAATAGTTGGAAAGGGTAGGACAAAATCACCGTTTTAATAGTCTTGAGCGATTTAGCCAAAGCTAACTCAAGATTATTCGTAAACGTTAAATCTTGATCCTATAAACAAGAGTTGCATAGAGATGTAATTGATAAATTAGTTATCTACCGATCATACTAAGTCTTGGGCGATTTAGCCAAAGCTAACTCAAGGCATAGTATGATGTGGATCTTGTCCCACATAAATTATAGTAAATTGGTACGGATCTAGTAGTGTGGTTTGACCACTCCAATGACTTGATTCCACCAAAATTCCTATAATTTAGTGGGAGCATCATTTAATTAAAGGCCTAATTAGATGATTACTAGAATATGATATTTATTCTCTGCATTTATCTGTTGTAGATTGTCATGTCTTCAAACGCGAATACTCTCTCTCTGCGATCTGTCCTTGAGAAGGACAAGCTCACTGGAGCTAATTTCCTGGACTGGTACAGGAACTTGAGGATAGTCCTCAAACAGGAACGTAAGCTGTACGTTCTAGAGCAAGCAGTTCCTGAAGCACCACCACCCTCAGCCATCCGTAGCGTTAGAGATGCTCATCAGAAGCATCAAGACGACGCGTTAGACGTGTCGTGCCTAATGCTATGCTGCATGCCCTCTGAGCTTCAGAAGCAACACGAGAACATGAATGCTTACGATATGATTGGCCACCTCAAGCAATTATATCAACGGCAGGCAAGGCATGAGCGGTTCGAAGTGACTCAGGCCCTCTTTTCATGCAAGATGAAAGAGGGAACCCCAGTAGGAACTCACGTACTCAAGATGATTGGGTACGTCGAGAACCTCGATAGACTAGGGTTTCCCTTGGGCCAAGAGCTGGCTACCGACCTGATTCTGCAATCGTTGCTGCCAGGTTACCGTCAATTCGTCATGAATTACAACATGAACGAATTAGACAAACCACTTCCCGAGATACTCAACATGTTAAGAACTGCTGAGCCTAATCTCACCAAGCCTAGTACCGTCCTGATGGTACAGAAGGGCAAAGGCAAGGGTAAGTGGAAGCCCAAAGGTAAGGGTAAGACCCAAACCAAGGGCAAAGCCAGCTTGTAGCACTTAAACCCAAGGGTGGGGTGCAGAAGGATGCCACCTGTTTCCATTGCGGAGAGAAAGGGCATTGGAAAAGAAACTGCAAGATCTACCTGGAGGATCTTATGAAGAAGAGAAGCGAGCCTTCTACTTCAGGTATATATGTTATAGAAGTCAACCTTTCTATTTCTACATCATGAGTATTAGATACTGGATGTGCTTCTCACATTTGTACCAATGTGCAGGGGCTGAGAAATAGCAGGGCATTGGCAAAGGGCGAGGTGGACCTACGAGTAGGCAATGGGGCACGAGTTGCTGCTATTGCTGTAGGAACTTATTTTCTATCTCTGCCCTCTGGGCTTGTACTGGAACTAGATGATTGTTGTTATGTACCTGCACTTACTAAGAACATAATTTCTGTTTCTTGTCTAGACAAGAAAGGCTTCTCATTTATAATTAAGAACAAATGTTGTTCAGTCTATTTAAATGAAATGTTCTATTGTAGTGCAGATCTTATCAACGGACTCTACATTCTAGACTTAGAACGCCCTATCTATAATGTAAGTACCAAGAGGTTGAGATCAAATGAGTTGAACCCAACCTATCTCTGGCACTGTCGCTTAGGCCACATAAAAGAGAGTCGCTTGTCCCAGCTCCATAAGGATGGATTGCTGGATTCATTTGATTTTGAATCATATGAGACATGCGAGTCATGCCTTCTAGGAAAGATGACTAAGACTCCCTTTAGTGGACATAGCGAGAGGGCAACAGATTTGTTAGGACTCATACATTCTGATGTATGTGACCCTTTCAATGTTGCTGCTCGAGGTGGTTATAGATACTTCATCACATTTACTGATGATTTCAGTAGATATGGTTATGTGTACTTGATGACACATAAGTCCGAGTCCTTTGAAAAGTTCAAAGAATTCAGAAATGAAGTACAAAACCAACTCGGCAAGAGTATTAAAATACTTCGATCAGATCGAGGTGGAGAATACTTGAGCCATGAGTTTCGTGACTATTTAGCTGAGTGTGGGATTGTATCTCAACTCACTTCTCCTGGGACACCACAGTGGAATGGTGTATCCGAAAGGAGGAATCGTACCTTATTAGATATGGTACGATCTATGATGAGTCACGCAGATCTTCCTATATTCTTTTGGGGATATGCTCTAGACACGGCAGCGTTCACACTTAATCGTGTTCCATCAAAGGCGGTCATGAAGACACCATATACGATATGGACTGGGAGGAGTCCCAAGATGTCTTTCATGAGGGTTTGGGGTTGTGAGGCTTACGTTAGACGTCAAGTCTCAGACAAACTGAGACCCAAGTCCGATAAGTGCTATTTCGTGGGATATCCCAAGGAAACTAAGGGATATTACTTCTACATTCCCAGTCAGCACAAAGTGTTTGTTGCTAAGACTGGGGTCTTTCTAGAAAGGGACTTTGTTTCTAGAAAGACTAGTCGGAGTTCGTTTGATCTTGAAGAAGTTTAAGACAACGACCATAGCACTGAGCCCTTGATGGATACTGAACAGGAACCACAAGAAGTTGTGGATGAGATTGTTACACAAGAAGTTGTGGAACAACAACCTGTTCAGGTAGACCTACCTCTTCGCTGGTCTGATAGGGTACGTCGTCAGCCTGAGAGATATTCATTTCTCTTGCCTGACCATGATGTCGTTATGATCATTGAGAATGAGCCTACCACCTATCAGGAAGCTGTGATGAGCCCAGATTCTGAGTCATGGTTGGAAGCCATGAGATCCGAAATGGAATCCATGTACACTAACCAAGTTTGGACCTTGGTTGATCCACCTGAAGGGGTCAAACCCATTGGGTGTAAGTGGGTCTTTAAAAGAAAGCCTAACATGGATGGACTTACTGTTGGGACCGGGTGCATGTCGATAAGGATACGAGTTCGTAAAATTTTAAATTTTTTACGTGCAGCGGAAGAGTTTGCATAAAATAATTTCCTAAATTATTTTAACTTCGTATCTAGCATACAACCTTATAGTGTATCGACATAATCATAAAATAAAAGTTTGCGGAAAAGTAAACTAATTTACTTTTATACCTCGCGTAACTTGAAGAAAGGGACGAGATCCAACCGTAGCGTCCCTTGGAAGCTTCGCCTCTATTCGCGTCCACGCCGAGTTCTCTTCGGGATGACTTCGCAAAGTCATGAGTTTTGTGCCGACGAGAACTACTAGATTCTCGGAAGGCACAACTAGAAGAATAAGAGAAAATAATGAAAAACTAACCAACGAAGTAACGGAATCGAATTCCGGGAAGAGGGAATCGCTATCCGCTTCTTCTTCTTCGTGTTCGCGTTCTCCTTCTTCTTCTTGAAGCTCACGGCCTCCACCACCTTGGATGTAGGTTGGGCGCCGGCCCTAGGGGAGCTAGGGTGGGCGCCGGCCCTAAGGGAAGAGAAGGAGAAGGAGGAGAGGAGGGATTAAGAGAGAGAGGGAGAGAATAATTAATCTCTTAATTATTTTTGTTTNTTTTATTTCAGGTTGATGCCTGCCAGGAGATCCCTAGCAGCTAGTCCCCAGCTCCAGAGGAGCTCTGTTTGGTTTTACTTTACGTTGTTTAGTTTATGGACCCTGTAGTATTTCCTATGCTTCCGTTGTTATGTTTTGAACATATATTCACGTTTTATTCGATGGTATTGTACTTTTGAGTCCTATGTTGGACTTCGTTTGGTTTTGGCTTTGTTCCTGCCCCCTGGCAGCTCAGGTGAGTTAGGATTTTGGTTTTACGACGTATAGTCATTTATGCAGTTATATATGTGTGGATTGGAGGCCTGAGGCCTTTAAACTGCGTGGTTGTGTTATATTATCTGTGTGTATGTGTAAATTGTCCGCCGGACAGAGGAGGTGCTGTCCGATTTTCTATTGGATCAGCGGCTCTGGGTCTCGGGGCGTGACAATTTATTTTGGTATTAGAGCGAGGTTCCGATGCCTACGTGTTTTACGGGATTTACGGTGTTTATCTGGTACCAATTTATTTTTGGTATATTTGGTATCAAGCCCAGGATGCGGGATACCATCGAGTTGTGTTTTCTCGGAATTTAAATTTGACACTGAACTGGTAGGTGTCGGAGCTCGGGTCTGATGTTATTCATCCGAGTACATTACGGATTTTTAAAGCCGAGGTTGCGATGCGACGGCAATTTGGGACTTGGCAGCGACAGGACTTCTCCAGGCGGCAAAAGGTATATCTTTCTAGTACTATCCTAGCTTTAGTACTCAGTATTAGATTTAGGATTGGTTAGACTATCCCAGCTTGGTGGGATCTTATATTCATACTGGATGGATAGATATTTTTAGACTTGGTTTTAGTTGGATTGACATGTTGTCAATCTATCTTACTCTTGATCGTTCATGAGAGCGATTCGTTGATATAGTGCAGATAAGACCTTGGAGCGGAGAATGTTAATTCTCTAGTAGCCCGATTGTTGAATCGGACAACTAAGGTCGAATATATCGACAACCTGTTGAAGGTTAAGGATTTTTGGTTTTCAGGACCTTACTATTTATAGTACGTGTTTTAGCTATTATTAGCTGAGCAAGAACTGGGGTTGTCTATCGTAGTTGGCTCAATCAGTATAGGATTGACATATCCTTGTTCAAGGAGTTTCAGACCTTTGGGTCGTTCGTGCCTGGTTAGGTGACCGGGAAGGCACGTTTAGGGTATATGATCTACATTGATGTAGAAGAGTAGCATTAGCTACGTGCTACCATCGTTGAAGAGTGATATATTTATTCCATGGAGATTTTGACCATGGATCACCTGTACCTTGTTGATGACCTAGAAGGTACAGGTTGATTGGTGACTTAGGCCGATACAGAAAGGTGTGGAGTTAATTTCTTGACACCTATGAGTTACCGCGTGTACTTGGTTTGGACAACCAAGGCAATACCTTCGTACTCATGATTTGCGTTGATGCGAATCAATTGGGATATTAGGCCACCTTTGGGTGGAAGATGCCGAAGACGACCTTAATGAAATAAAGAATCACTTCGTGATTCTGTTGAGATACCCTTGAGAGGTAGAGTATCTCTATTTCCTTGCTATGGAGTTAACC
This sequence comes from Boesenbergia rotunda, assembly GCA_024364735.1. Taxonomy (NCBI): domain Eukaryota; kingdom Viridiplantae; phylum Streptophyta; class Magnoliopsida; order Zingiberales; family Zingiberaceae; genus Boesenbergia; species Boesenbergia rotunda. The sequence continues at coordinate 87,109 of JAGFNQ010004531.1, forward strand.
TTAAAGGTTTTTGAACCTTGAGTGGAGGAATTGAAGAGTTTGGGGTTTCGAGGCGATGGTCGATTGACTCGCTAGTCACTACGTTATTTTGTGAGGGATTTGACTCATTGATTGGACGTATGTGGTTGAATAATCTTGATGTGACATTGGGATATACGATCGGCAAGAGTGTAGAGGATGTGAAGTTAGCTGTGTCCTTACCTTCCGGAAAGGTACTGGACATTAACCAGAAGGTCAAAGGATGACCACTGGTATTTCGGTGGTTATACCCCCACTGTGGATTCACTAGTTCTCGAAAGGATAGAGTTGATATCACCTCTTCCTTATGTGTGTTGAGAGGTGGATTGAGATTTATGAATCTCCATGACTTGTTGGTACTCGAGGTAGTGGAATTCGATGTCATCCTCAGTAGAGTTTGGCTTACAGTGTACCATGCCACCGGGGATTGCCGAACGAGGGTGGTTACCTTTCAGCCTCCGGACCAACCCTCGTGGGATTTCACCAGCATCCGAGACGACGGCATATCGGTTATTTCTGCGCTCCAGGCATAGAGATTGTTATCACTGGGCTGTCAGGGTTATCTGTTATCGATGATTAGCGTGGATGACAGCAGTAGTGCCTCACTCCCGGATATTCCAGTTGTTCGGGAGTTCCCAGATGTCTTTCCAGAGGAGCTACCGGGTCTTCCGCCCAGGAGACAGATAGAGTTCACTATAGAGCTGATTCCGGGGACTGCGCTGGCATCTAAGGCTCCTTATCGCATGACACCGAAAGAGTTGGACAAGCTGAAGGTCCAACTCCAGGAGTTATTAGACCGAGGGTTCATCAGACCGAGCGTATCTCCTTGGGGTTCACCGGTTCTGTTTGTCAAGAAGAAGGACGGTTCTTTAAGGTTATACATTGACTACCGACAGTTGAATGCAGTAACCATCAAGAACAAGTACCCGTTACCACGGATAGAGGATTTGTTTGATCAGCTCAGAGACACCACAGTGTATTCTAAGATTGATCTGCGGTCCGGATATCATCAGCTGAGGGTTAGAGACTCTGATATTCAGAAGACAACATTCCGTAGTAGATATGGGCACTATGAGTTCTTGGTAATGCCATTTGGGCTTACCAACGCTCCAGCGGTATTCATGGATTTGATGAACCGCATATTTCTGGAGTATCTAGATCAGTTTGTGATTGTCTTCATTGATGACATCCTGATCTATTCGCGTTCTGAGGAGGAGCATGCGCAACATCTTCGCCTAGTTTTGGAGATCCTCCGACGGGAGCACCTGTTTGCGAAGTTCAGCAAATGCGCATTTTGGCTATCCTCAGTCGGTTTTCTGGGGCACGTGGTTTCCAGCCGTGGTATTTCAGTAGACCCTCAGAAGATCGAGGCTGTCACCAGTTGGGAGCAGCCGAAGTCAGTTCAGGAGGTTCGCAGTTTCTTGGGATTAGCCGGCTACTACCGATGATTTGTCGAGGGATTCTCGAGCATAGCTACACCGCTGACACGCCTTACTAGGAAAGGCGTGAAGTTCACATGGACAGAGGCTTGTGAGGCTAGTTTCCAGGAGCTGAAGCAGAGATTAGTGTCGGCACCCGTCCTCGTTCTTCCATTAGGAGAGGACGGATTTGTGCTTTATACGGATGCATTTTATCAGGGTTTGGGCGCCGTTCTGATGCAACACGGGCGGGTAGTGTCTTATGTTTCTCGACAGCTGAAGGAGCATGAGAAGAACTACCCAGTTCACGACTTAGAGTTTGCAGCCATTATCTTTGCGCTGAAGATCTGGAGGCACCACTTGTATGGGATCATATTTGAGATATTCACAGATCATAAGAGCCTCAAGTACCTATTCACGCAGAAGGAGCTCAACCTCCGACAGAGGAGGTGGATGGAGTTCCTGAAGGACTACGATTGTACCATTAGCTACCACCCTGGGAAAGCTAATGTCGTTGCTGACGCCTTGAGCAGGAAGTCCAGAGGGACTTTGGCTTGCCTCCGGGCATCAGTTACCGAGCTAGTTCAGGGTTTCTCAGAGTTGGGTCTAGAGGAGCAGGGTCGGACTGAGCAGGGTATTCTTGTGACTATGGTTGCTCAGTCTTCCATCCGGACGAGGATCAGAGAGGCTCAGACGAGCGATTAGCATCTGCAGTCCCTCGGCAGTCGAGCAGCCACAGAGCAGCAGTCTGATTTTTCACGAGACGATGCAGATGTCTTGTATTTTCGCGGGAGACTTTGCGTACCCGAGTCACATCCGGTCCGAGAGGAGTTACTTCAAGAGGCACATCGCTCCCGATTTGCTATCCATCCGGGTGCCACCCGTATGTATCGGGATTTGAGACGTTCCTATTGGTGGAACGGCATGAAGAAAGACATCGCGGATTTTGTAGCTAGATGTCTAGTTTGCCAGCAGGTTAAGGCTGAGCATCAGAGACCTGCTGGACTACTTCAGAGTATCCCCATTCCCGAGTGGAAGTGGGAACACATTACTATGGATTTTGTGGTAGGATTACCGAGGACTCAGCGAGGACACGATGCGATTTGGGTGATCGTTGATCGATTAACCAAATCTGCACACTTTTTGGCCATTCGGAGGACAGACTCCTTGGACAGACTAGCAGAGCTATATTGCAGAGAGATCATCAGATTACACGGCATACCATTGAGTATCATCTCTGACCGAGATCCGCGTTTCACCTCACGCTTCTGGCAGAGTCTGAAGAAGGCCATGGGTACCGAGCTTAGATTTAGTACCGCCTTCCACCCGCAGACCGATGGTCAGTCAGAGCGTACGATCCAGATCTTGGAGGACTTACTTCGAGCCTGTGTTATGGATTTCGGAGGCAGTTGGGAGGATCATCTGCATCTTGTCGAGTTCGCCTACAACAACAGCTATCATGCGGCTATCCAGATGGCCCCGTATGAGGCGTTGTATGGTAGGCCTTGTCGGACACCCACCCTCTGGGAGGAGGTTGGGGAATCCCAGCTGTTAGGACCTCAGAGAGCCCAACACGAGGCAGAGTTAGTCCGTACCATCAGACGCAGGATATCTGAGGCGCAGGATCGTCAGAAGAGTTATGCCGACCGGAGACGGAGACCTCTGGAGTTCTCCGTGGGTGATCATGTGTTTCTGCGAGTTTCACCCACGAAGGGGGTGAAACGATTTGGTCTTCGAGGGAAGCTTGCTCCGCGTTACATCGGTCCTTTCCAGATTCTGGAGAGGGTTGGAGCAGTTGCTTATCGGTTGGCTCTTCCACCATCCATTACCGGTGTACACGATGTATTTCACGTATCCATGTTGAGGAAATACATACCAGACTCTTCACACGTGTTGGCGGATGTCTCAGTTCCACTACAGCCTGACGCGACTTATGAGGAGATTCCTGTACGGATTTTGGGTCACCGAGAGCGTCAATTGCGGAACAAGACAATCCGGCTGGTTAATGTCGGATGGCAGCATCACTCAGATGAGGAGGCTACCTGGGAGCTTGAGGATGTCATCCGAGCTCGCTACCCCCACCTATTCACTTGAGGTATGTGTGATTAGTTACTGTTCAGTATTTATATCAGCATACTCTTGATAGTGTTTACTATAGTGAGTATCAAAATTTGGGGACCAAATTTTTATTAGTGGGGGAGGATGTTAAATCCGACACTTTTGACTAGGTCCCGGTAATTTCCGGAGGATTATCGGGCAGGTTCCAAGGTTTCCGAAGCCTTGGCCTTAAATTAGGGACTAAACTGTAAATTAAAACAAATGGTTACAAGGGGTTAAGGGGTTGGAAATTAAGACCTAGGGGCAGTCTTGTGATTAGTTGGAAGTTAGTTGGACTAAAGTGCAAAACTTCCACTACACATAAATTCTCGCGAGCCCTAGGTTTGTAGCCGACTCAAATCCCCTTTCATCACGCTCTTCCCTTCCGGCCTAAACCGACGCAGTTTCTTCAAGCTTCTTCTCCTGCTCAGTGACGGGCGACGGCTGATCCTCCTCAGGCGAGGGTGACATCAGAGTGCAGTGGGTGCCGGGGTGTCTCTTCCATCTCCGATCGCTCCGCTGCAAGTCTTCTCCTGTCGGATTTACGCAAGGACGATCGAGCAAGTGGTCTGGTTAGGGCAGCAGCCGTAATCTCCTCAGCCGCCGGCCACTGGGATCAGCTTCTCGTCCAGGGATCGCCAGGATGTTTAGAATCGACTGGGGCAGCCCCAAATCTGAGGTAAGCTTGACATTTGCGTTAGATCCAGAACTGAAGAGTTGGGGCAGAGGATTGGAACATGAAATTGATCCTTGTGTGGGATGGCAGGTCTGATCCCAGGAGATTGAAATTGGAAGTCGGGTTGCAGTTCCCTCATCGTCTACTTGTTGTGTGTGTCGGCAGTAGGAGCTGAGATAAGAGGTAATTGGTTCTATTTGTTTTGATTCAAGTGGAGTTAGGTTGTTAATTCTGCTGCTGTAAATTTGGTGGTTGTATTGGGTTTAATTAGAGTAGATTAGTTTGGGTGTATTGTAATGGATGATCTGGATTGAAGGGTTAGCAATGGGTTTTGATTGTTTTTGCTCTTGATCGAGTTGAGCTTAATTTGGTATGGCATCCGCTAAAGCCTATGTTTCCTGTCGTGAGGTGCTTTTGGAAATTCGAGGTGCTTAAGCGGTTAAAAAACATCAAGAACCCTTGAAGTTGGGTTAAGGTTAAGTCTAATTGGAGATTAAAACCTCATAACCTAAACGTGCTAAAGTTGAGGGGAATTTAACCTAGAATGAACCCAATTCTAGTTACGATGAGTAATTAGAAACCTATCCATTTAATTAGACGTAATTAAATGAAATGGGATAAATGGTTTAACCCTAATATGGCTTAGGGATTTATTAGCTAGCTATCATTTATATAATGGCTAATTAAATACATCCTTGATACAGGAGTTTGATCGGATTATTGGCGGGTGATTCTATCGCTTTTGATACAGACTTCTACTCTTGGAGGCGGGTACCCTTTGACTTATCTCTTTTGATATTGTCATGTGATTATGCATAGACTGTTATAGATAGCAGTAAGATTATACGCTATCCCTGTTTATTATGTCTGTTCTGGATACCTGTTGTTTATCCCTGAGTTATTATACATGTTATGGATACATGTGGTTTATCCCTGAGTTATTATGTTCTAGTTCCATACAGTCTCAGGTATTGTCATATCTATATGTATGCTTAGAGATCGTGTTGTATCCCATGCCTTTGACCTTGAGGGATCTGTAGTTTCCAGTCAGTATACCGTGTAGGTTACCTGTATTTCCTGTTATAGGATCTCAGACTGAGACTTAGTATACTGAGGACTTGGGGAGGGAGGTATGTGTATCTATCATACACCATCCTTGCATTGTTGCATGCCGACGATCAGCGACTCCCTTGTGGTTGAGCCTAATCGTCTTCCGGCACATGATATGCACACACGGCCACTCATGGGTTAGTGGATACCGCTGGGTGTGTGCATTTGCTCTGTATTGCTCCGCTCGTCCGCTCAGGGGTAGTGGTTTCGGAGCGTGGTAGCAAGCAGGGATCCCTTCTCTACCCATAGACCAGAGAAGATGAGAGAGATATCTCCCCCATATATACATGGGGCGGAGCGATAGCTCCACCAGCATCCTGTCCTCTCGGTCACTCAGGAGCAGTGATGGCAGAGTACGGACAGTGTCACAGCTCTACCCACTCGGCCGACACAGTATCGCCTGTCTCGGTGGCTTGACTGGAGTTAGGGGGTGACCATGGCATTGCACCATGTGCATATTTTGCATCGTGCATTGTTTGCTGCACTTATTTGCTGCACTTGTTTGACATCGCATATACTGGAGACTTGTTATCTGTGATTATCTGTCTATTGGTATTCCACTGGTATTTCATACCCTCTGTACAGGTTAGATGGATTCAGGTATGTATCTACCTCAGTATGTTCAGTACTAGTCTTTCCCTACTGTTGATATGAGACTGTATTAGCTGAACTCTTATTGTTGGTATAACTTTCTATGCATATCTGTTTGGGTATTCGCTGAGCTATGGACTCACCCCGTTGCCATGCATTTTATTTCAGGTTGATGCCTGCCAGGAGATCCCTAGCAGCTAGTCCCCAGCTCCAGAGGAGCTCTGTTTGGTTTTACTTTACGTTGTTTAGTTTATGGACCCTGTAGTATTTCCTATGCTTCCGTTGTTATGTTTTGAACATATATTCACGTTTTATTCGATGGTATTGTACTTTTGAGTCCTATGTTGGACTTCGTTTGGTTTTGGCTTTGTTCCTGCCCCCTGGCAGCTCAGGTGAGTTAGGATTTTGGTTTTACGACGTATAGTCATTTATGCAGTTATATATGTGTGGATTGGAGGCCTAAGGCCTTTAAACTGCGTGGTTGTGTTATATTATCTGTGTATGTGTAAATTGTCCGCCGGACAGAGGAGGTGCTGTCCGATTTTCTATTGGATCAGCGGCTCCTGGGTCTCGGGGCGTGACAAGCTCACTAACAGTGAAACAAGCTGAAAATTTCAGAAATGACTTGGCACGCAACAATGAAATGGCACGCAAGGTTTTAAACAGAAATAAACTAAAGTTTAAACTAATAGATCACTAAACAAGTTCCTACACTACTTAACTTGAAGAATTAAAGCTAGATTACAGCTGAAACAATGCAATAAACGAAATTAACCAAGAGAAACGAAATTACAGCAGTAATGGAAATTTACAGCTAATAAACGAAATTAACTAAGAAATCTAAACCCCAATCGCTCCATTAGCTCGAATTCTCCTTGTTCATCACGCAAGTGTGAGCCTCGAACCCGCAAGCTCAACAAATCAATGAGAACACTCAATCGGCGCTTGAATTCAGCTCAACTTGCTCAAATCTGAAACTTCCATTCGATTTCTTGGATTTAACTGCGTCCGCGTGAATTGGTGAGTGGATGATGATCAAAGCTACTTAGGGAACCCCTCTGGATAGCTCAGGTGGAAGGTAATAGAGCACAGCCGATCCTAAGGTATCAAATGGTAGAACTGCGGAAACCTCTCAACAGCCCTGTTTCTTGGACAATTTGAGGCTGGAAACTTCACAGATGAGTCTTCCTAATGACCTAGAACATAAGCTAGTGAAGAAATTGTGGTGGCCGCGCCTCGGATTGAAGAGAAACTTGAAGCAAAGCTATGAACTATCGAAGAAGACGACTACTGCGGCGGAGACGCGACAAGGCTGGGCTGCGGCCATTTTTTTTATTAAATAGTTATCAACGGACAGACCAGATTGATCGGAGGAGATCCAACGGCAGATCTTGGTCTGATTTGAGCCAAACTTTTATGATGATGATCTGGGGTCAGGATCTGCCTCGTGGTAGCTCAGATCCTCCAGATGTGCAACGGATGGTCCAGATCAACTCAATCTGTGAATGGACGCTCTAGAGCCCTCCTTGCTTGATCCAACGGTTGATTGAGCTCTGATTGGAATGAAACCTTCAGATCTTGATCATAGAGCTTGATCAACCCTAACCCTAGCTCGGATTGTTTCAGATCGTCCCGGATGGCTCAGATCTAGCCGCTCGTGAATCAGACGGCCCGGATTAATTGTAAGCTTGATAATTCGATCCGGTTCACATCCGACTCAAGTTTGACCCAGTATACCCTAGGTCCAGGATCCTTTCATGCCTATAAAAATATATCAGAAAATTAGTGGCCAAATAATCCAAAAAATGTGTAAATTTACAATTAAGTCCAAAAATAAGAGGAAATCCTAAAACCTAGGGTAAAATCACAATTAAGCAATAAAAACATAGGTCAAACATGGATTTTAGCAATTAAAATAATCAATAAAATGGTGCTTATCAATGTGTCAACTTTAGGGGGAGTATAAGTCAAACTTCTGAAACAATTTTGTTTAATTAATTATTTTGAAATTATTAGATAATCTCTTTAATTTGAATCAACCCTTAAGACTTAGAGGAAGAGTACTTGTGATCAACAAGCTTCCCAGGACTGGGTCAAGTTTAGGGGGAGATCAAATTAAAAGAATTATTGAATATTTCAAATAGTTTCATGCGCAATATTTTCAAATCCTGTGAAAACATAAGTATTTTTTTAAATTACTATCAATTTGAATAATACTATTATTTTCAAAAATTCATCTGGTTTGAATAATATCTTGAGTTTGGAAAATCCTCCAGGACACTTAGGAAAATGTCCTTGTAGTCAACAAGGTTTCCTATGATTGTGTTAGACTGGAAAAGAAGCCAAGTCAAGAAAAAAGCATATTTTCAAAATGCATAATACTCTTCAAAAATTACTTATATTTTTCAAAGTCTCATCTTTTTAAAAAAATAATTAGTACTTGCAAAATATGTATAATATTTTTCAGAAAAACTTATATTTTTCAAAATATCTTTCAAAACTGCTCAATATATTCTCTCAAAAGTACATGCATGCTACAAAGATCACTTTTCAAAATATTTGTACCTTCAGAAATCCGGTATTTTCTCAAACATATTTTGAGTTCAAGTATTAGTTTTATGCAATTCTTTACACTAAGTATTTTAAAAAAGAAATAAAAGCCTTCATTATTGGTGCAAGTATTTTATTAAAGTTTTTTGATGTATGACAAAGGGGGAGAAGTGTGCTTAAGTTAGAAAATTTTTTCTCCCAAAAATCAAAAATGTAATCTCAAAACTTATATATCATTTTTCATTTTTTTTCAAGGATGGTAGGTTAGCCCCTTAAACCAATCTAACTTAAGTTATTGTCAAACATCAAAAAGGGGAGATTGTTGGTGCAAGTTGCATCAATGATATTCCTCTTTAAGTGTTTTAATGTTTGACAATACAATTAAGTCAGTGATACATTGAACAGACAAAGGGGAGCAAAAGAGAAGTAACCTTAGCTGAAGAAAAGTCCTAGTTAATCTAGGCTGCTGGGCACCTAGCGAAGGGCTGCTAGGTATCGAAACCTTAAGACATAGCGAAGGGCTGCTAGGCACCTAGCGAAGGGCTGCTAGGTATCGAAACCCTAAGACCTAGCGAAGGGCTGCTAGGCACCTAGCGAACGGCTTCTAGGCATAGAAGACCTAGCGAAGGGCTGCTAGGCACCTAGCGAAGGGCTGCTAGGTATAGAAGACCTAGCGAAGGGCTGCTAGGCACCTGGCGAAGGACTGCTAGGAAAGAAGACCTGGCGAAGGACTACTAGGCACCTGGCGAAGGATTGCTAGGGAATGAAGTCTTGGTCCGAGGGACTAAACAACTTAGCTGAGCGATGACTAAGGACAGGAGTAGAGACGGGTCAGGGTTTGGGCGTCTCGAGGTCCGGAGGTATCGGAAGCTAAGCAAAAGTCCACCCGAAGGGCTGGGTGGCAATCGTCTCCTGAAAGGAGTAGGTGAAGGGCAAGTTCTCGAGGATGGGAACTTGTGCCGGTTCGACCTAGGGTTTCGTGGAGATCCGAAGTCAGAACCAAATCCTTAAGACCAATATTATATGTATCTATGCTTTGTGGTTATATATCTTGCAGGTACCAAGAGTGGAAAAAATTGTAGGCTGCTGGAGGCCCTAAGCAGGGCGCCCCCAGTGTTGGGGGCGCCCCCATTCATCCAGGGCGCCCCCAGCAGTTGGGGCGCCCCCAGCCAAAGAAGAAAAAGCAGTAATGGGTTTGGCAAGCAGAATAGCTCCAAGCGGGGCACCCGGAGCGTCCGGGGCGCCCGGGTTCGAACCTGTTTATGCTGTTTCGTGTCAAAAACACAGATAAGCCTCCATGAGGGCGCCCGGAAGGTCTAGGGCGCCCTGGTCAAAGCTGTTATCAGCTGCGGCGAGATAGGCGCAGGGATAAAGTTTGACCGAGTCTTCCGGGGCGCCCCCAGCGTCCAGAGCGCCCCCAAGAGGCCTATATAAGGGGCTTCGACCCCTCTGCTTTAACAACAACTTCCAAGAGCGATCCCAAGCATTCTGACCGACGACAACACGCTAGAGACGAGGCTCTATGACCGGGAGGCTCCAGGAGGAGGTGCGCGGCACTTCGGAGGTCCAGATCGGCCGAGCTTCAGACTTTGTCTCGTTGGTTTGCTTTTTAATTACCGTACTTAAGGTTCTATATTATTGCTTGTAATCCTGCACTGTAAGTCGGGTTTCTCTGCCTCCGGAAAGTCCGGGAAGGAGACCAATAGTGGACGGGCGTTCCCGTGCATAGGCCTTGGATGTACTGACCCTAGGGGGTCGGGAACCAAGTAAAAATCCGCTGTGTCCTTTGCTTTGTTTTTCTTCATTCTATTTATTTTCCGCTGCGCTAACACTCTAAGTCTAGAACGAAAGTTACGAAGTTTCTGCGAAGTTTTCACGATCGATATTCACCCCCCCTCTATCGACGACACCGTCGAGGCTATGCATCATTGCCAGGAGGAGGAGGGGCCTGGTACATCAGGTCCTAGCGCTGCATCATCTCATAAATGTCAGCTTGTCATTGCTGGAAACTCTGAAAGTCCTTCCGGAGTCCGTGAACCTCTGCCTCTAGTCGAGAAAACCGCTCCTCTGTAATCCCAGCAGGAGCAGCAGCAGGCGCAGCAGCAGAAGCAGCCTCCTCATCCTCATCATCATCAGAGCTGGAAGATGGATAACGATGTCACCAGACCATCACTCCTTGCTGTCTCTCAATCCCAACCAAGGGAAGCTGCCGAGAACCTATCTGGTCATAGTCATTGGACAGCTGATGCAACTGACCTCTAGCAATGTTAATACCTCTAGATGCAAAGAATTCGATCAAAATATGACCGAATGACATGTAGATCTTCCGATGGACGTCATACGAGAAATGCACAATAGATGCGAATATCTAGCAGGCGATGTCAATGTCTAGCCTCCTCTCTAAAGCATACATCATTACTAGGTGAGGTAGCCGAATCTTTGACCTCCCCTTGGTGGCAATGGGCAGAATGCAGTTTAGGACAATTTTATAAAGAATGTTACTAACTGCACTCATGTGCGTAACTATGAAAATACGCTGCAGAGGAGGACGAGGATTGCCGAAATAATGACGGTGAATTTGATCAATGGTGACATTAGACAATGATAATGGCTCAGTGACATTGGGGAAACATGTAAATGGGTTTTCCGAAACCCGACACCTTAGAAATGTTAGTGATATGAGAGAAATGTCCTAAGGCAATCGCCTTATGATTATAATCATTTATTTTAATAAATGAATATTCACTATTTAAGTATACATGTTTGTGTATTTGATTGAGATCTTAAACTCATTTACTGAATGTCCGCAATACAATTCACAGCATGAGAGAATTTGTGATGAATTCACAACTAGTGATTATCTCTACATGTGCAATTGTGAAGTATTGAAATTGTCCCTAGTCGATGAATTGATAAATACGGACACTATCAATTCTGTTGAGACTAACATGGGTTATTCTCTAATCAGCTGATTCTCACTGGCTGGTGACATTGAGATGTCCGGAGATAAACATGAATGCTAGTTAAGGGAACTAGTTCATTGGAGTGACTGGCTGTAAAAGTTCATATGGTAGTCTACATATAGATATGTCAGTGAAGTTCTTACTGCAGCTTAAGTGCGATGTTCCTTTGACTTGCGGTGTTCAAGTCATCTTGGTCATGGAGACTTATACTTTGACATCTTAAGCAAGTATCTCCAAGGAGGTGTGTGTTGGTGACGAGATGACTATAGAGGGGGGGTGAATATAGCCTGACCCTCAAGACTTAGTCGTTTTCAAATTTCTCTGCACTTAGGTTAGCCACAACGGAAGCAATACAAATATAACAGCAGAAACAGAAATGCAGGGAAGGAAGAATACAAACCAATACGCTAACAATGGTCGTTTACAAGGTTCGGGGATAATTTGCCCCTACTCCTTGGCGTGCCCGTAAGGTGGGCGATCCCTTGATCGTCGGCAGATCAAGCCCCGGTGACCTGGATAAAACAGCGCCTCCTTCTCGGTGGAGAAACCTCTCCACAAGCGTCTCAATAGGATACAAAATAAGCTCACGAGACTAAGAGAAGGATAGCTCACAAAGATGAAACAAGAACGCTCAAGCACCAAGCAACAGAGAGCACAACACACAACCCAGCCAAACTCCTCAAGTTCCTGTCTGTTTTCTCGTTGTCGCTCCTCTGCTTCTAGCCTCGTCTTAAGCATCTGCTCCCACACCAGGCTCTCCATCAGCATCCACTGAAGCCACAGCCTGACCCCCTGACTCCCTGAGCACTCAGTCCATTGAAGACCCTCTCCAGCTGAGCCTCCGTCAGTTGCCAGCTGCTCTCCAGACGCCGTTGAGACCTGAAACAAGGAAACAGCCAAACTTGCTCCAAGGAAAGCCTCCCATTGACTCTCCTCCAATGTTTGAATCATCCCTGTAAAGCCTGCACACTCCAATAGAAGCTTAGCAACTCATATCAACATATATCAGCAGTGTATCAGAGAATCGGCAGAGAAAACAGCGCGATCAGAGCTTCTGACAGCGTATTTGAATTAAAGTTCTGCTCCTGATCGGTCACCAGACCGATCAGGGAGGAGCCTGATCGGTCACCAGACCGATCCAGCAGTCTTCTGCATACTCCAGATTGGTCCCCAGACCAATCAGGCTCCAGCCTGATCGGTCACCAGACCAATCAGGCTGCTCCCAGACCGATCAGAAGTCGTTCTGATCGGTCATAAGGAGAATCTCGCGACACTTGATCGTTCTCTAGACCGATCTGAACAGTATCCCTGATCGGTCACCAGACCGATCAGGAGCAGATCAATAAGGGAACTCAACTCACTGTGTGCTCCCTGATCGGTCACCAGACCGATCAGGAGCAGTGCAGAGAGTGAACGACACACTCCCTGATCGGTCACCAGACCGATCAGTCATTGCTGGATCGGTCACCAGACCGATCCACAACAGGGCAGCGTGCCAGCTTCCCGACCGATCACCAGACCGATCCAGGGACTTAAACTTAGCCCTCCAAGCTAAATTCTCTTCCACCTTAGCCCTCCAAGCTAAGGATTTTTCAATCTAACTCTCCAAGTTGGGAATTTGCACCTAACCCTCCAAGTTAGGACTTTTCACCTAGCCCTCCAAGCTAGGACTTTTCACCTAGCCCTCCAAGCTAGGACTTTTCACCCAACCCCTCCGAGTTAGACCTTTATCCAACCTAGCCCTCCAAGCTAGGCACCTGACCCTCCAAGCCAGGACTTTTTCACCTAACTCTCCAAGATGGGACTTTTCACCTAGCCCTCCAAGCTAGGACTTTTCACCTAGCCCTCCAAGCTAGGACTTTTCACCCACCTCTTCCGAATTAGGACTTTTCAACACCTGGCTTCACTCACAGGACCCGGCTTCACTCACCGGGATTTCCAACACCTGGCTTCACTCACCAAGACCCGGCTTCACTCACCGAGATTTCAATCACCTGGCTTCACTCACCATGACCCGGCTTCACTCACCGGGATTTCCAACACCTGGCTTCACTCACCAGGACCCGGCTTCACTCACCGGGATTTCAATCACCTGGCTTCACTCACCGGGATTTCAACCTAGCTTCACAAGCTAGGACCTGGCTTCACTCACCAGGGTTTCTGCCCAGTCCCCGACCAGGACTTTAACCCAAATTCTCTCAACCAAACTTAAATCATTGTCAAACACCAAAACAACAACCGGGCCAGACTGCATCAACAATCTCCCCCTTTTTGTTGTTTGACAACCCGATTTAAGTTTAGGTATCAATCAATTGAAGTCCGTTCAATTCTTATAAGGGAATCATGATCCTCCCCCTATAATAACCATAAACTTAATCATCCATTTTCTCCTCCTTTGTCAAACATCGAAAAGGGTATGGTTATTAAGTTTGAACATACCTCCCCCTCAAACACGGGTCTCTCCCCAAATCCAAAATGATCAAGGTTAAGTTTTGAATTGCACATGAAAACATATACAAAATTATATCATGGTCAAACATGTATATGCTTCATATGACAAGTAAGTCAAAGGATGATTTTGGAATTGCATATGAGAGGCATATACCATAAATGTATCATGGCAACAATGTATATGCATCATACAATAATAAGTGTAGATTTTTGAATTGCATATGGAAACATATACCAAATAATATCATGGTCAAGTATGTATATGTTTCATATGACAAGTAAGGAATGCATCTGTATCTGATATATAGTCCCGATTGGTCTCCGTAACCGATCAGGTTCGTTGATTACTGGATACAGAAATATTTTGATTAGTCTGGGGAGCGATCAGATTTCAGAAAAATTTCGGAAACTCTGATACGTTCCTGATCAGACTGCATTAACAATTTGCATTCCACAACAGAGATGTAGACTCTATTGAGATTCGTTATTTCAGAAAAAATTCTGAAACACGACATTAAGAACAAGAGTCATGACTCAACAAACCTTTTCTTATGAATTTGAATATTCCAACATAGGTTTGTATCAAATCAGTATTAGGTTTGTTTCACTTGAACAATTTTGTGCTCCCTTAGTACTAGGTTTGTACCAATGGGTGATCAAATATGTTTCAATTGTGAACGGATTGTATCATGTTTGTTTGTAGTATGATCATTAAACTGATACAATTCGACGAGAGGAGATCGGACTGAGGAGTTTTGACCCAATCATGAAACTTACTGTTCAGTGTTGATCTGATCGGTCACCGGACCAATCAGAGGGATCCCTGATCGGTTGGTGGACCGATCTGGGTTCAGACAGAAGGGTTTTCAATTTCAAATTTCAGAAACCGATTTCAGCAATTCTGAAATCAGGTTTGTTTCAATTCTTAGCCATTCCCAAACCCCTAATTCAATTGATTTTAATTACCTTGGTTCCAAACATGGGGTCCCTTAACCAAGTGTTATTCCATATCAAGAATTAAGAGTTTCTATGAGGAGAAACAACACATGTTTGTATCAATTTTGATGAATACGTTCTAAGTATGAACTTAAGTCCCAAACACAGATTTATATCAAGGCATGATCAGTGGGAAAACAAACAAGTTATAGATAGAACCTTAGTTTGATACAAAGAAAGCATTAACCCAAATAACTTAAGTAGTGAATGTTAAAGCTCATGTTCTTTGTTTGGTGATGCCTTATTAGTACAAACTATGTATTAATCCTTGTTCTTTAGCATGCATTCATACAATAAAATCATGGTACACTCAGCTAGGTTCAACTCCAAAATATTTAGAATCAATATATGATCAAACAAGTCATGGACCTTAAAACATCATAACCTATGTGATCATGTTGTTCTTAACCAAAATTAGGTTTGTGCCAATTCCAATGGATGATCAAAATTCCAAAACATGCTTATTTCACATCATGATCAATTTAAGCTATGTGTTCATATTGTTTTTAATCAAAATGGGCATGTCATAGATTAATGTTAATCATCCAAACATCAAAGTCATGGCATACTCATCTAGATTCATCTCCAAAATAATAAGAAAAGCTTAAGCCTAGGCCTTAAACTCATGTTCTTTGTCTAATCATGTATTCTGAGATTTTCATAGTGATTTTCACAAACCATGTGTTCTTCATGTTGGCATAATACATACAAGAAAATCATGACATACTTGATCATGGACGAACTTAAACACTAAAGTAGATTATACCATGACTAAGTATTTTAACACATGAATACCATAAAAATCACTAGCCAAGGAATTATATTGTCATAAGATCTAAAATAATGGAGCTCAAAGCATTTAATTCGAATTTTCCATAACCATCCATGTGAATGACAATTTTGCCTTTGGTCATGGGTTTGGAGCACCCAATATCAACCACCCATGTTGATAGATGCTCCCCCTCAATCAAAGTTATACAATTCGAAATATAGAGGTTTTAGGTACCCAAATTTTGGGACCTAATGTATCAATAATGAAGGACTTAGGCACCCATGCCTTAGTCACTTTCTTTCTAACCTTTCGAACCTTAGAGTCATTTGATGATCTAAATTGGGTTCTAGACATTAATGACACAAAGGTTGGTTCTTTAGGTCGGTAACCCATACCGGCCTTGTTGTAAACCGCCCTTTAGGATTTAAGATCATGTCTAGGGTTTTAGAGCTAGTTGAGAATTTCTCAAGAATATTCTTGAGGTTTTCAATTTCGCTCTCCAAATCCTTATTTTCATCCTCAAGATTTTTAACACGCAAGTCATTAATATCCTCATCCTGAGAGGATTTTAATTCTTCTATTTCTAATTTTAAGGATTTAACTTGGTTCTTTGATTTCTTTAACAACTTAGCTAAACATGCTATTGTCCGATAACACTTATCCAACTCCGGAGAGATTACCTCTTCATCATCCGAAGATGATGAAGGTGCGGTTGAGGAGCTTCTTGATTCGTTGTCACTTTCCTCTAGTGCCATGAAAGCAAAGTGATGAATGTTCTTCTCCTCCATTCGGTCACCTGCCACAAACACAAACTCCTTCTCCTTTGGACTTTTGTTAGAGACCTCATGTAGTTCCATTTCACAAAATAAAACCTCTAATTTAGCAAATGATAAATCCTTGGAGACCTTGTAGGCATCCACCATGGATGACCACAAGGCGTTCCTAGGGAAAGCTTTGAGAACATACCTAATAAGATCTCGGTTCTCTACCTTCTCATTTATGGAGTGTAGACCATTGAGGATTTCTTTGAATTTACTATGAAGCATACTTACAGTGTCACTTTCTCCCATTGTCAAATTCTATAGTTGACTGAGAAGGAGGTCCCTCTTGGCTATCCTTGAGTCCCGGGTGCCCTCATGAAGCTCAATGAGCTTATTCCAAAGGTCTTGGGCTGAGGTGAAGGGGCTAACCTTGATTAGTTGATCCTTGGTCATCCCGCATTGCAAGGTCACCACTGCTTTCGCATCGGCTTCTCCCTTGCGAACTTGCTCAGCCGACCATTTTGATAAATCCAACTCTTTTCCTTCATTATCCTTTGGAGGAGCAAAGCCCTCCTTGATAGCAAACCAAGTGTGGATGTTCATCTTCAAGTAAAACTCCATCTTCGATCTCCAATAAGAAAAATCTGTGCCGTCGAAGAGTGGAGGTCGGTTTATGCTAAGTCCTTCTCTCGTTGCCATTCTTGTTGTAAGCTCTCGGATGTTAAGCCGTGAACAGAGCCCCAAGCTCTGATACCACTTGTTGGTGACGAGATGGCTATAGAGGGGGGGGATGAATATAGCCTGACCCTCAAGACTTAGTCATTTTCAAATTTCTCTGCACTTAGGTTAGCCACAGCGGAAGCAATACAAATATAACAGCAGAAACAGAAATGCAGGGAAGGAAGAATACAAACCAATACGCTAACAATGGTCGTTTACAAGGTTCGGGGATAACTTGCCCCTACTCCTTGGCGTGCCCGTAAGGTGGGCAATCCCTTGATCGTCGGCAGATCAAGCCCCGGTGACCCGGATAAAATAGCGCCTCCTTCTCGGTGGAGAAACCTCTCCACAAGCGTCTCAATAGGATACAAAATAAGCTCACGAGACTAAGAGAAGGATAGCTCACAAAGATGAAACAAGAACGCTCAAGCACCAAGCAACAAAGAGCACAACACACAGCCCAGCCAAACTCCTCAAGTTCCTGTCTGTTTTCTCGTTGTCGCTCCTCTGCTTCTAGCCTCGTCTTAAGCATCTGCTCCCATCACCAGGCTCTCCATTAGCATCCACTGAAGCCACAGCCTGACCCCCTGACTCCCTGAGCACTCAGTCCACTGAAGACCCTCTCCAGCTGAGCCTCCGTCAGTTGCCAGCTGCTCTCCAGACGCCGTTGAGACTTGAAACAAGGAAACAGCCAAACCTGCTCCAAGGAAAGCCTCCCATTGACTCTCCTCCAATGTTTGAATCATCCCTGTAAAGCCTGCACACTCCAATAGAAGCTTAGCAACTCATATCAACATATATCAGCAGTGTATCAGAGAATCGGCAGAGAAAACAGCGCGATCAGAGCTTCTGACAGCGTATTTGAATTAAAGTTCTGCTCCTGATCGGTCACCAGACCGATCAGGGAGGAGCCTGATCGGTCACCAGACCGATCCAGCAGTCTTCTGCATATTCCAGATCGGTCCCCAGACCAATCAGGCTCCAGCCTGATCGGTCACCAGACCAATCAGGCTGCTCTCAGACCGATCAGAAGTCGTTCTGATCGGTCATAAGGAGAATCTCGCGACACTTGATCGTTCTCTAGACCGATCTGAATAGTATCCCTGATCGGTCACCAGACCGATCAGGAGCAGATCAATAAGGGAACTCAACTCACTGTGTGCTCCCTGATCGGTCACCAGACCGATCAGGAGCAGTGCAGAGAGTGAACGACACACTCCCTGATCGGTCACCAGACCGATCAGGAGCAGCACAGTAGGTTCCCAACCTCACTGTGTGCTCCCTGATCGGTCACCAGACCGATCAGTCGTTGCTGGATCGGTCACCAGACCGATCCACAACAGGGCAGCGTGCCAGCTTCCCTGACCGATCACCAGATCGATCCAGGGACTTAAACTTAGCCCTCCAAGCTAAGTTCTCTTCCACCTTAGCCCTCCAAGCTAAGGATTTTTCAATCTAACTCTCCAAGTTGGGAATTTGCACCTAACCCTCCAAGTTAGGACTTTTCACCTAGCCCTCCAAGCTAGGACTTTTCACCTAGCCCTCCAAGCTAGGACTTTTCACCCAACCCCTCCGAGTTAGACCTTTATCCAACCTAGCCCTCCAAGCTAGGCACCTGACCCTCCAAGCCAGGACTTTTTCACCTAACTCTCCAAGATGGGACTTTTCACCTAGCCCTCCAAGCTAGGACTTTTCACCCACCTCTTCCGAATTAGGACTTTTCAACACCTGGCTTCACTCACCAGGACCCGGCTTCACTCACCGGGATTTCCAACACCTGGCTTCACTCACCAAGACCCGGCTTCACTCACCAGGATTTCAATCACCTGGCTTCACTCACCAGGACCCGGCTTCACTCACCGGGATTTCCAACACCTGGCTTCACTCACCAGGACCCGGCTTCACTCACCGGGATTTCAATCACCTGGCTTCACTCACCAGGACCCGGCTTCACTCACCGGGATTTCAACCTAGCTTCACAAGCTAGGACCTGGCTTCACTCACCAGGGTTTCTGCCCAGTCCCCGACCAGGACTTTAACCCAAATTCGCTCAACCAAACTTAAATCATTGTCAAACACCAAAACAACAACCGGGCCAGACTGCATCAACAGTGTGGACCCAGGATGATTGGGTATAAGCCGAAGTGCACGAAGATGTTTGAACAGCCTACAAAGGATTCACCACTCCTTGCGAGGAGATGTATACCCGAGGCCTATCGTCGGATTGTTACTCGAAGCCTCTGGCCAGAGCATGACATGTTCAGAGTATGAATCTCTTAAATACATGAGAGTAATTAGAATCCAAAGGACGAGAAAACGTTACTTGGGCTAGGTGTGACGTAGTCAGCCTAGTGGGGACTGACACACATAGACCATGTCCTGAACCAAGTGGGTATAAGATGGTGAAGGGAATGGGGCACGATTCATTATAGCTGCTGAAGGGTTTCAGAATTATTTCTGAGGTCAACCGTTGATCTTTCGATTAATTGGGGATCATGATGTACTACTAGGTGTCACTCATGATCGTTCTATAATTAATTGATTAATTATAGACGACCAACATAAATCGAAAGCCTATTTAGTCACACGCACTACGAGTAATCGAGGGATTTAAAATGAGTTGAAAATTAGATTTTCAATCAAGAGAGATTAGGTTTGGTTGAGCCAAACGATAAGTCGAATCTGAATTTTTCAGAGACACATCGAAAGCGTAAAATGACTAAGTCTTTTGAAGACTTAATAGATGAATTAAATAAGTTTAATTCATTGGGGCTTGGCTTGGATGGGCTGGCCAAAGAGGGCCTCCATCCTCTTTGCTTGGCCGGCCACAACAAAGGGAGAGAACCAAGTTTTTGGTTCAATTTATAAAATAAATCAAGTGTGGTTTGTTTTATAAAATTATGGATGATATAAATTTTTATATAATAAACCAAGGTTTGATTTATTTTTCATGGAAATTAAAATGAACCATGGATTGGTTTATTTTATAAAATCAATCATGGATTAATTTACCATGATAAGGAAATTTATTCCATAGGAGAGAAGATTTTTATCATGAATTAAAATATGATTTTAACCATGATATAAAATCAAACTTGGCATGATGGAATAAGTTATTCCATATTTGAGAGGCTTGATGGTTGAGAGGCCACTATATAAAGGACCCAAGGCAAGGCTTGGGTATGAATCGTAGAGATGAAGGCATAGACTCTCTCCCTCTCTTTCTCTCCTTCTCTTCTCCCCTTCTTGTCGTGCGCCAACCAGCCCCAAGAAGGAGCACCAGCCGGCCACCCCTGCCCTTTCCCTGCCGACCACCACCTGCTGCCGGAGAAGGAAGCTCCGGCCATCTCTTGGCCGGAAGAAGGTGCTGCCGGAATTAGAGTTTGTCGCAAGGATCTTTTTGCCGCAAGCCTCTTCTTTTGCTTCGCCGAAATTTTGATTCCGGCCATCCTTTTGTGGTTAGTCTTTCGACTTCTCTCTTGGTTTTTCTCGTCACGCTCTCGGAGAATCTAGTAGTTCTCGAGAACACGAAACTCGTGGCTTTGCGAAGTCATCCCGAAGATACTCGGCGTGGACACGAATAGAGGCGGAGCTTCCAAGGGACGCTTACGGTTGGATCTTGTCCCTTCCTTCGAGTTACGGGAGGTAATACGTAAATTAGTTTATGTTTCTGCAAAATTTTAAATATATGATCATGTCTACACAAGATAAAATTGCATGCTTAGATGCGTGGTTAAATAATTTGAGAAATTATTTATGCTAAACCTTCCGCTGCACGTAATTAATTTTAAAATTACGAACCCGCATCCATGTCAACATGCACTCGGTCCCAACAAGAAATGATCCTAATAATGCAGGTGTAAAAGGAATGGTAACTCCCCCTACCATGGACTCATACATCCCGTTATTGGGACTACTACATGTGAGATTTGTGTAAAATTCCTTGCAGAGGTCAAAATTTATATAATGTTGATAGTACACTAACTTTTCTACCCCAAAATGAGTGATGATCTCAATGATATGAGGAGTATCCTCCTGAAAGTATGATTGATTGAGATATCGACAGTTCATTAAAATGAAGTCAGCATTTTCAAATACTCGCCGACAGGCCTCGGAATGGAACCGAGGTGTCGTAGGATCTATGGGAGGCTGTCAGGACGGTCCCTCACCAACCCTTCACTTTGCCTAACCCTAAAATGTAAATACCATATGCATGTACAACGAATGACCCAATCAAGAAGGAAAACAAGGTAAACATGTAAAATATAGAGAGTTAGTTATAAATCATGGATCAAATGGGAAAAATAAAGCAAATAATTCATTACTGTCTCTCCATTCATTGCATGATGGATAATGATCAAGTTTGACTCAAGGAGAGTGCTTTTCTTGCCCTAGATTCGGATCTTAAGGTGAAGGAGGGCTAGGGACACAATTTCAAGGTCGTAGGAGGCCTTAGAGGAGCTAGAGAGATCAAATGAGGGAGGTGGCGACAAGGGGCGGCGTTGAAACCCTAGGTTCGGCCGCTCCCGCGCGGGGTATTCTTTTAAAGATTTACGGCATCAGTCGACTGCCCCTGAGCCAGTCGACTAATGGAGTAAACAGAAGACCAGTCGACTGATGGAGGATCAGTCGACTGATGCATAGAAAATCTAGTTTCTGGATCGAACTGTACCAGTCGACTGCCCTCTGCATCAGCCGACTGGTACCCTACATTTTCAGCATTTCTGACTCAACTTCAGAAATGCACCAGAAATTTCACAAATCTCCAAAAATATCCAAATTTTGTGGAGAGATTAGAATTAATTTTTGCATGAACACATGACAATCATGACTCTTCATTCTAACCATTTTTAATCTATTTGTATCCACGCAATAAGACATATTCATGACATATCTATATGGAAATTTGATTACTTTCAACCAAGAACACATTGCTTGTTTACTTTCATTATCCAATGTATAGCAAGCCTTGGGATATTTACCAGTTATTTCGTTCTGATGCAACACAGGTTTGCTTACTAATTGTTTTAATTCTTCGCGTAATTTTGTTATATCTATTTTCCCATGAACATTCATTACAGTATTAAAGATGTTATTAAATAAATTTTTCTCAATATGCTTCACATCTAAATTATGTCGAATGAGTTAACATTTCAATATGGAAGCTCCAAAAAATACTTCTTTTCCTTCAACCACATTTGTTGACTCTAATAATGAACTTCTTGATATCATCAGTACCATCCTAATATACTGGAAGAAATTCATAATTGGCAATTTCATTAAAAAAAATTCACCTGACATCCAAACTATAGGTAGTTTCCTAACCACTTCATTCATTTTGAAAATTTTCTTATCTCTTCTAAACGGGTGATCAACAGGTAAAAATTTTCGATGATTATCAAACCAAAAAATCTTTCCATTGCAAGGCAAAGAAAATACATCAGACTGACTCATACAATATGAACATACTAACTTTCCAGCCGTGCACCATCTTAATAACATTGAGTATGCGGGAAAATTACTAATGGTCCATAACAATATTGCATGCATTGTAAAGTTTGATTTACTTACGATGTCATATGTCTCTGAGCCTACATTCCATAAATGGTTTAGCTCAACAATCAAAAATTGTAAAAATACATCTATTTGCCCTTTTGGATTTTGAGGATTTTGTGACGACCCACCTTAACTTCTCTCCCTTAAGGCGGGCGCCACATTCACTTAACCTTAACTTTACCTTATTCTTAGCCTTAAGTTACAACTACTTGACTTCCCTTAACATGCTCTGAATTTTTCCCCTTTTAAAAAAAACTTTCATTTTATTTGCTTTGTAAGGATTTGACCCTAGACCTCTTAGTTGTAAAACTGAAGCACTAATCATCTGCCCTACAACACTTTCTTTTCAATGGTACCAGTCGACTGCTATATAGCCAGTCGACTGGTGTCAGCCACAGAAACTTTCTGTGCCCGGCACCAGTCGACTGGCCTCTTGGCAGTCAACTGGTGCATCGAACAGAAACTTTCTGTTCGATAGGGCAGTCGACTGGTTCTGAACCAGTCGACTGGCACGCCTGATACCTGCATTTACAGACCTGAAAACCATTTCCAAAGCTCCACAATTCATATACTTTCAAGTATATAGATAAATAACTCCAAATCTATACTCTATACTAGTTTTATAAACATTTTAGCAACCCAAAACAACCTCATAAACTTGCAATTAGGATCTTTGCGGAAGTAAATAAGCTATCAAAATATATGAACTCTAGACTAGAGTTTGTACCCAACTTTGTCTCTATGCAAGGTTTAAATAAAGTCATTCATTCTACTAATTCAAAACACCAAAACACATGTTCTACAAGACTTAACCCGACGATCTCTTCCACGGTTCCGCCGCCATTGAACATCAATGCAAGTCCCGCTCGCCTCCCTAGCTTATGCTTTTTCTTTACCTTTGTCTGCAATAGAAGGAAATGCAACTAATAAGCGATTTGCTTAGTAAGTAAATCCTAACTCACAAATTCATGCGATCAATGATAAACATGCTCTTTTCAAATAATGCTTGCTTCAAAACACATGCACTTTGAAATACTTGCACATGGAAACTTTCATATACTTATCATGCTCAATCATGCTTGAAAACATTTACTATCACTAAAACATTGGCAAATCTAACATGCTCATAATTTCTTTTGCGACTTGCTACTTATGCATTTCCATACTTTAAACCACTAACTTCCTTGCTCTTGCTCTTTAACATGCTTGTAACATAACAATGTTAACATACATAGCAAAACATATGCTTAAACTGAAAACACTTACATATACTCATATACTTCAAAATAAAAATTAACTTTCTCAGGCCTTGACATTGTACCATGGTATCAATGTACCAATGCGCGCATCCCTAATAGGTTTCGGGGTAGCTAGCCACCGCACCCTATTAGAGCTTCTTTCTTACTTTCTGTGGGCCTCTCATTTGCCCGGTACATGTCACTTTACAAAAGTAAAATACTTTCTTACTCATAATGCTTGTATTTATCAAGCTAACTTTCTTTTTCATAAATCTTGCACTATAAACCTTTACCTTTTCTTACTTGGAACTTTCATCGAGCACCTTGCGTGCCCTTAACCCCAAAACTCCTTTTTGGGACTATACAAGAACTTACTCTTGTCATACTTAGGTCACATACACAAAAACTTACTCCAATTCATATTCTATGATAAAATATGTATTCTTTAGGAACTTAAAACACACAAATAAGAAAACCAAAATCTTAAAGCATGCACTTAGCTCACAAACATGATTCTACAACGAGAAACACATGACGAAACTACTTCTATTACAGGTGAGCGATCTACTTACCCTTATCTTGAAGAAAACTCACTAAATATCTAGGGAAACTCCTAGCGTAGCGCTCCTCTTCTCTTCCCTTGCGAGAAAACTTTACCCTTGGCCCTAGGGAAGAAGCCCTAGGTTTTCTACTTCAAGAGGAAGAAGAAGGAGGAGCAAACTCTCCTTTTCCTCCCTGTTTTTCGCAGCCTCCCAACCTGCTCGCGCGACCTCCTACAACCCTAAAAGGGGTCTTAACCCAACTTAAGTGGAAGATTAAATACCTCTTCATGAAACGGGCTAAATCAACTATAACATTATTTCGCTTCATCCTTTTTTGTGTTTGATACCCTTGCCCAGCTGGTTATTCGGACTCGCTTAAGGCCTTCTTTGCCCTGTGGTCGCGGGATCAAACCCCACCCGACCCCTTAATTTTTTTCTTTTTATTTTTAATCCGAAAAAATGCTATAAAATTCTGAAAAATCCCTAATAATACCAGAAAATTATTGGGTGTTACAGATTTAGAATTAGCATGGTAAGAAACATGAATTCATCTTTCATGCACATCCATGGTGGTATGTTATATGGTGTTAAAATAACTGGTCATGATGAATATTGTTGCGCATAACTTCCAAATGGATAAAATCTATCTGCAGAAAGTCCAAGTCTCACATTACGTAGTTTCATTGCAAAGAAAGAAAATATTGTATCTAGATATTTCCATATAATGAAATCACAAGGAGACACATTATACATGGTTTTGACGTTGGATCATATGACTTGTTGTTGCTAGATGCATACAAGCATTGGAGTCTAGCAGTCAAAGAGAAATAATACATGACTTTACAGGGAATATTTTTCTTCTTCTTCCCAACCATGTGACTACTATGTTTGTAACGAGGATGATTACGCACTCTGCATTCCATCAGGTCACTATCTTCATTCCAATAGATCATGTAATTATTGATATAATAATGTATCTTCTCTACTGACAAACTCAAGTCTTTAATTAATTTTTTGGTATTGTAAAAACTATCAGTCATGCAGTTATCTGCTGGATGTAATTCTGACATCAATTGACATATGTCATCATAACATCGTTCAGAGAAATGATGTTCAATCTTTATATTCAATAATCTTGCAGTAGTAGACAATTGATAATGACCAGAAGGAACATCTTCCCATACTTCTCTTTCACTAGCCTTCAGCATGTCATACATTTTCTGAACTTCAAGCGTAGGTGTTTTATCTACATTTGGTTGATCAAATGCATTTATTGCATTGTAAACCATTGATTGCAATGCATCAGCAGACCTACATGATGCTTCTGGACCAATTGGGTTGGATGATGAAGAAACGGAAGGTCCAACGGGTTGTAATAATTTGGAACAAACTCATACTTACAGATATATGTTTTCACTGTATTCTCATCACGAAACGTTGTATTTCTACATCTACGATGATCACATGGACACTTTAACTCGACATCATTCAAACACTCATGATGAGACTTTGCAAAGTTCACAAAATCTTCAACCCCAGCAAAAAATTCTTCACGGATAAATCCATTATCTAACCTATTATATATTTATGTCTTGTTTATATATATTGTATTTTAATAACAATAAAATATTCAATATGGTTAATCATGCATACATGTTTATCTACTTTAACAAATATACATAACTAATCAATGTCCTATATCAAAAAGATATAGCTTAACTACTTTAATAAATAACAACTAGCTAAACTAAATTTCAAGTTTGATTAAGATCATTCTTAATTGCAATGTTCATCAATTACCCTTAATTACTGGCTAGTTTTCAATTAATTCAAATTATCTAGATTAGATTCCACCCTTGCTTAACCCAGTCTAAACCAATCCATCAAAATATCATACAATCAAGTACACTAATATCTACTAATTGAGGTAAGGGCGCAATTCCACCATGGTCAAACTAATAACAACAAGGGTCCACATAGAATATGATCTACACATCCAAATGTTAAACCAATACCCAATACTTGCACAGCCTATCCCACGGCAGAGATCACTTTGGTATCAAGAACACATCAATTATTCCAATTCTATTCTACACTAACCCATCCACCTCTCACATGATACAAGATCAAAGAATCAAACCAAAACTTAGTCCCAAAACAGAACTGATATTACAATCTACAATTCACAGGAGCTAGCTCCATCCACCTACTAATCAAGATTCATCTAATATCGTATCACATGATAAATCATCTCAAGATCCAAAGAACTAAGCTAAAAACTTAAACCATAACATGTTTTGGTGATTCTGTACAGAATCAAGACAAAGATTCATCTAATATGGACGACCGGTGATGATCCTACGTCCGTGGTCGCGCGCGGCCACAGTTGGTTGTGCATGTGCAAGGGACACCAATGTCAAAAAAAAACTAACTAGCATACCTGTGGCCGGACGAAGATTCGCCGGAGGAGGAGAGGCCGGAGGAGGAAATTGCCGAAGGAGGAGATCGTGAACACGCACGTAAAGAAAAAGGGCGCCGACAGAAAATAAACCCTAATGACAACGACGGACAAGTCTTTCGTCGCTAATAGCGACGGATTTGACTTGCCCGTCGCTAGTGTTTGAGCGTCAATAGGTGAAAGCTTGGGAAACCCTAACATTGCGACGGATAAATTTATTCATCGCTAATAGCGATAGATTTTTTTAAAGAGTCGTCGCTAAAGGCTATTTTTGTTGTTGTTGTGATAGCCTGGTATAGTACAAGATATGACTGTGTATGATAGATTTAATATAGTCTGATATTTGAGATCTACATTAGCAAGAGTTTCATTCATTGGATTATTTTTATTTTATTTATCGATTGATTATTTTATCTCTCCGGATTCAAAAATCATGTTCAACTTAGTATTGGGTTTACAAAAATCTCTCAATTAACCTAGATTTCTTTCTTAATAATAAATACACAAATACAATAAAAAAACATCATTAGCAATTAGCGAATTAATTAAATTGTTTGATGGAATAATTGGAGTGACAAAAACAGTTAAAAATATATATTTCAAATAGATTTATTATTTTTTAACTTTAAAAAGATAAAATTAATTTTAATTTATATTGTTCTTATCTATTTATCAAAGTAACTTGATCAAAAGACATCGATTATTCTTTTAAAAAGCTGAAAAATATTTACATGTAAAATTAAATAAACATTAGTTCACCAATTTCATTACACACATTATTTTTTAAACAATAAAAGGAATCATTTAAAAAGATAAAAAATGAAGCAAATTAAATTAAATTTAATGTGTATTTACTTTAAATAGATTGGTTAATTACAGTTATTAATTCTACGTTTGAGATTAAAAATATTTGTAAATTTAAATAAATATTTTTTAAAAAAATTATTTGAATTATCAAAGCAAATTTTTCTCCATAAAACAGACAAGCAGTTGAATCGGTCCGAACGGTTCGACCGGCGGTTACCAGTTACTTACAGTTGTCTGCACAATTGGACTCCTCCCACGTGTGCCGAATTCCACTCATGTGCACGCGCGGTTAAAAATATATATTTCAAATAGATTTATTATTTTTTAACTTTAAAAAGATAAAATTAATTTTAATTTATACTGTCCTTATCTGTTAATCTAAGTAACTTGATCAATAGAAATCGATTATTCTTTTAAAAAGCTGAAAAATATTTACATGTAAAATTAAATAAACATTAGTTCTCCAATCTCATTACACACTTTATTTTTTAAACAATAAAATGAATCATTTAAAAAGATAAAAAAATGAAGCAAATTAAATTAAATTTAATGTCTATTTACTTTAAATAGATTGGCTAATTACCGTTATTAATTCTACGTCTGAGATTAAAAATATTTGTAAATTTAAATGAACATTTTTTGTAAAAAAATTATTTGAATTATCAAAGCAAACTTTTCTCCATAAAATAGACAAGCAGTTGAATCGGTCCGAACGATTCGACCGATGGTTACCGATTACTTACAGTTGTTTGCACAATTGGACTCCTCCCACGTGTGCCGTATTCCACTCACGTGCACGCGCAGTTAAAAATATATATTTCTAATAGGTTTATTATTTTTTAACTTTAAAAAGATAAAATTAATTTTAATTTACACTGTTCTTATCTGTTAATCTAAGTAACTTGATCAATAGAAATCGATTATTCTTTTAAAATGCAGAAAAATTTTTACATGTAAAATTAAATAAACATTAGTTCACCAATCTCATTACACACTTTATTTTTTAAACAATAAAAGGAATCATTTAAAAAGAAAAAATGAAGCAAATTAAATTAAATTTAATGTGTATTCACTTTAAATAGATTGGTTAATTACAGTTATTCATTCTACGTTTGAGATTAAAAATATTTGTAAATTTAAATAAACATTTTAAAAAAAATTATTTGAATTATCAAAGTAAACTTTTCTCCATAAAATAGACAAGCAGTTGAATCGGTTCAAACGGTTCGACCGACGATTACCAATTACTTGCAGTTGTCTGCACAATTCGACTCCTCCCACGTATGCCGAATTCCATTCACGTGCAGGCGCAGTTAAAAATATATATTTCTAATAGATTTGTTATTTTTTAACTTTAAAAAGATAAAATTAATTTAATTTATACTGTTCTTATCTGTTAATCTAAGTAACTTGATCAATAGAAATCGATTATTCTTTGAAAATGCTGAAAAATATTTACATGTACAATTAAATAAACATTAGTTCACCAATCACATTACACACTTTATTTTTACAATAAAATGAATCATTTAAAAAGAAAAAAAATGAAGCAAATTAAATTAAATTTAATGTGTATTTACTTTAAATAGATTGGTTAATTACAGTTATTAATTCTACGTTTGAGATTAAAAATATTTGTAAATTTAAATGAATTTTTTTAAAAAAAATATTTGAATTATCAAAGTAAATTTTTCTTTATAAAACAAACAAGCAGTTGAATCGGTCCGAACGGTTCAATCGGCGGTTACCAGTTACTTGCAGTTGTCTGCACAATTGGACTCCTCCCACGTGTGCTGAATTCCACTCACGTGCACGCTGAAATATTGTGCTTTCTCTGCATCATATTACACTATTTTTGTAAATTTAGAATTATTTGAATTACAAACCAAACTTTCTCCTATATACATGAACTAAATATTCATAAGTAAATTTGAATTTTTATTTTATATATATATATAATGTATCCTGGATAAGATTTAAACCTTCGTTACCTCGAAAGTCCATCTTACCCCTATCATCCAACTATAGTTTCGGGGATAAAATTATTTATATTTAAATAACTCATTAAATTAAATATATATTTTTAAATTATTCAATTCTTTAATATTTATGAATAGAGATGGTAAATTCATCATAAATATTATTAATATTTATGAATAAAATTTATCAATCATATTCCTAAATAATATTGATTCGGTTCATTAATAAAACACAAAAACATATAGTAAATAAATAATGTTTCAAACAACTGAATTTATATCGCCACATTTAATAATAATAATAATAATAATAATAATAATAAATTTTAAAATTATAATTTTTTTATATAATTAAACCAGCTTTGTTTCGATAAAACACGCAAAAAAAAAAGACTGAATTAAGCTTGAAAGAGTATTTTAACGATTTGATTGATTTTAAGTTGGATTTAACTTCGTTGGATTATTTTATTAAATAAATTTAAATTTTATAAATCTCTAGTCGACTTGATCCTGCTTTCTTATCTTATCACAAAGCAGTTGAATGGGTCCAAACGATTTAACCGGCTCCTCCAACGCGTGCCGAATCCGCTCTCACGTGCCTGCTCGTGCTTAAATGTAGAGCTTTCCCCTTCCTCCTTTGCCTCCCCTCCACTCCTCCTCCTCCTCCTCCTCCTCGCCTAGCTTACTCTCTCCTCCCTTTCCCCTCATTGCCCCTCTCGTCTCCTCCTATTGCCGCCGCCATCCCAATCCAACCCTCCTCCGCATCCAAATCCCTCGGAAGTTTCATTGCGATTTGCTTCTTCTTTATTTTTTCCCCTTTCGGCATTTTGGGCATCGACATGAGCAGCGGCAATGGCAATGGCGTTGGGCACGTATCGCCTCGCCTCGCTCTGTTCCGCCCTCGCGACGTCGGTTTTCGGATCGCGTTCACCGGGAAGAGTACGAGTGCGACTCCCCTCTTCGTAGGGAAGAAGAAGGGAAGAAGGGCGGTGGAGGCGACGAGCATGAGGGCGGTCTTCTGCAACCCTCGCGCCGTAGCGGCGGGTCTTTCTTCAAAGGTTAGTTCTGCTTTTATTGCTTTCGGCGTGCATTTGCTTTTTATGCTGCTCGGTCTCGTTCGAATTCCTTGGCCTTTGCAAGTGTAGGAACAAGATAGCAATGCGACTTAGATCGATTCGAAATCGTCGATGATTCAACCATCAATCTGACGGTTCGGAATCGTCAATTCAACAATTTGAAATCAACAATTATTCAAAATCAGCGATAATCCATTCTTAATCATCTAGGACTATTATGATAAATGGTTATTTCAGATTCGGTATGATTCAATATTATTATTATTTTAAAAAACTTATTTAAAAATTATAAATTTATAATATAAAAATCAACTATTACGAGTACTAAGTCAATATTAAATAATTCAAGACAAATATATTATAAAAATTGTTTAAATAGAAAGTTAAAATACTCTCGTATAAAAAATTTAAAATAAATATATAATAAATTAATTAATATTGAAATACATCATTAATATAATTAAAATATTATAAATATATTAAACTAAAAAATATAATTAAAAAATCTAACTATTTTTTTTTAAAAAAATAATGAACAGCGGTTGAACTGCCGAGTTGAATCAGCACAACTGGGCGGTTGTTCGTTGGTTAATCGGGGTCCAATTCATAACTGACCCATCTAGATATGGGTCAATTATTATGAGTTGGGCTTCTAGTCCTAGGAGGCTTTTAGACCGTCCACTATGAGTACTTTCTGATTTACCTTAGTAATCGGTGGGGAAACTTCTATGTGACCGGACCGATCGCCCGAGGTTGGTTGAAAAAACCTCGTTAATCAATTATTATGAGTTGGATTTGTTAAACCAGTACTTGATTTGGTCCAAGTCCGATCTAATTAAAGGTAGATATTTTTTATAAAAAAATATTGAAAATTATTTTTGATTATTTTATTTTAAAAAAATCGTTTGACATAGGTGGCCCATGACAAATAGTCTCGTGTCTAACATGGTTAATTATGGTTGGACTCGTTAAACCAGGACAAATCGTGTCGTGTCGGACATGGATTTGTTTAAACATATTAAATTGTTATATAAAATACGTATTAAATTAAAAAGATATAATAAATATATATGTAATGAAAATATATATACTCAATAGATTTGGTTTTACAAGTAGTTAATAAATTAAAATAATTTAATTGTTTTAAAAAATAAAAACTATCAATTTAGATTTATTTGATAATTATCTTTTTTTTAAAGAAGGAAACTAATTTTATTTTTCTTATCTATTTCTCTAAATAACTTGATAGTATTATATTTATTAATTTTACCCATTTATAAAGAATATTATTTTTTATTTTTCAATTCTATAGTACTCTTTATCTTTTTAATAAATTAATTTTTAAAAGATAAAAATGAAGCAAAATAAATTAATTTAATGTTTATTAATTTTAATTAAAAAATAATTTAGTTATTTTCAGTGATTCATGCCATTTCATCGAATATCTTGTCTATTTAGAGTAATTAATTCTATGTTTGGTGAATTAAAGGCACATTTTGGAGTCTAGCTAGATCATCAACATATTTGGAATTAAAATGCCTTAATATCTCCAAATGATAAATCTTTAATCTTAAAAAAGTATTAGGAAAGCAAAACACTTTAATGAGCCAAAAACATGCTTTTGACAATTAGAAATAATTCTCACTTGTGAAGAAATAATTGTAACTACATGTTCTAACAAAAAAATATATCATAACATAAAATTAATTTAAATATACAAACTAATAATAATTCACATAATCTTAATAAAAACTTAAAATATACTTCTATTGAAAACTTTGTGCATGAATGCCTTGACAAAATAGTTAAAGTTTAGGGTAAAAATCAAACTTTATCAATCAGGCAGTTGAATATAAGTATTAGAGCTTTTGTAGTTAAAGCTCATCATGTAATCTAAGGGTAGTCATCTTCAGCCCTTGCCCCGTATTGACTGTGGATTAGAGGTGAGTTTGTCTGTTCTTTTGATCATATAGAAATAGTCTTAACTCTGCTGTTGTTGCTGCCATATATTAGGAAAGGTGAGTTTGCTGCCATGTATTAGAAATAGTCTAACTCTGCTGTTGTTGATGATATAGAAATAGTCTAATTGCTTACAACTCAGGAAAGGTCTGCCTGATTTATTTTCTTATGATTACCAAACCTACATCTTCTACCAATCTTAATACGAAACCATGTGTAAATTTCTCCATTTAAGCAGTGGAGTGTCTATTTTCTGATATGTTCATTCTTTGAGCAGCTTGCAAAAAATTTCAAGCTGGACACAAATTCTGAACTGGAGGTACTCATTCTTCCTTTACTGAGTAATGCTTTGGATTTGTTTACCCATGTTGATGCTTCTGTGCATAATATGCACAGGTTACTGTTCATGACTGTACATCAAGGTCTCCTATACAAATTGAGTTTAAAGTAAGCAACACGAGCGGTTCCTTGGTGCTGCATTGGGGTGTAATTCATCAGGGAAGAAAGTAAGGAGAGACCCTTTGTTGGGATTTTCTTTGTTAGATCTTTGTCTTATGGCTTTCCATGCACCACTGAATATTTATAGCATTTTCTCAGCGATTGGTCACTTCCTTCTTGTCATCCGGAAAGAACACAATTATACAATAATGAAGCTCTTAGGACAGCTTTCACAAAAGTATGATTATTAGGTTGTAGATCATCAGTTGTAAGTTATTGATTCAAACAAACATCCAGACGATTCACTCTTCTACTTGCTTATCTATAGTTGGGTTCTATCTCTTCGCTGAAACTAGAGATTGAGGATCCTGAAGTCCAATTCGTTGAGTTTCTCATAGTTGATGAGGCAGCAAACAAATGGTGGGTTCTATTTTTTGTGATTAAAACAGTTGAGAGCTAATGGCTTCTTGTTATTGTTCTTGTCTTTACTAAAATTCATGTACTTATGCTATGCATTTGTTTTGTTAGGATAAAAAATAACGGTCAAAACTTCCGAGTTCAATTGTTGGAACAAGACTATCAAATTCAACATGTTCCAGTCTCTATAAATCCAAATGTTGTAGTACCAGAAGACCTTGTTCAGGTTCAAGCCTATGTTAGGTGGGAAAGAAAGGGTAGGCAGACATATACACCTGAGCAAGAAAAGGCAAGTGTTTTTTACTATATGTCTATATCTATCCAAACTATTTTTTTATTGTGCCTAAACTTAACTTTTGTATGTATGTAGTATAGAAGTCATCTAAAGCTAGAACATGTATAGAAATCTTCTAATTCTGGAGTCTATGACAAACCTTGGTTGCAAAAGTTGGCTAGAGAAAGCTAA
The DNA here is from genome assembly GCA_024364735.1 of Boesenbergia rotunda. Lineage (NCBI taxonomy): Eukaryota > Viridiplantae > Streptophyta > Magnoliopsida > Zingiberales > Zingiberaceae > Boesenbergia > Boesenbergia rotunda. Next base: position 121,168 of record JAGFNQ010004531.1, read on the forward strand.
GTGTAGAAGAGTTCGTCCGGATTGGTAGAGTATCCAGTTTAGTTCAGTTTTATTTTCATATGCTCGATCAATCAAAGTATATTTAGCTTGATTAATAGAGTTGTACACAATTTATCCAAGATAAATGGGTATGGGATTGTCTTTTGTATCAAAGGTTGATGTGAAAAAAGACTACTGGACGTGATGGAGCTATTTGGGTTGATAAGGGTCAGGGAAGAGAGAGGAGAGCTTGTGAGGTGGTAATAACTGTCTTTAAAAGCTTTGTCATTCATTGTAGCAAATCCAATGCCCCTTGGTCCCTCTTTTATGTGACATTTTCTCCTCAAATTGAGCACGAGCCTAATGGCCACTTGCTATGTGATCCTAGGTGCCATCTGCCATCTGTGGCCAACTTGTCCTTGTAAAGATAGCCATGCGTTTACCAAGTTGATCAGACATGTATCATCTTTTAGTTGGTTAAGCTTACAGCATTTGGATTGGCCCTTGTTCATACATTCCACCCATCTAATGGACTTTAAGATTGATGGGTAATTCTATCCACACCTAGCACAAAATGCTAAAGGACTTGAGAAATAATGGTGTTTATATCTTTGTTATCCTATCACTTTAAGTTGATGGGTAGCACAAAATGCTAAGGACTTGAGACTTTGTCTATCACAATATGAATCTTTATGCATGACAGATCGAGTTTGAGGAAGCAACGAGAACTGCAACTTCAATTGCATAAAGGAACTTCTCTGGATCAACTACGAGAAAATCTCCTCAAGAGGGATACATCAAAAAAATCTTCACAGCAACTAGAGGCAGAAAATTATTCCAGCAATGAAAGAATTCATCGGAACAAAATGCGCATAACAGAAATTTTGAATAAAAATGTTGTAGAAATTCTAAAGGAAAAGATCACTCAAATATCCAAGGTTCCAACAGTGCTAGAACTCTGGTCTAAGTCTATACTGGAGAAGGAGGGTGAATTAATTCTAAATCAGAAAGTATATAAGCTGGACAATATGGATCTTCGGGTTCGATCTTCTTCATTCCAAAACTTTCCTTTTTATATTTGTTATGCTATGATTAGTCAATTTTACATAAGATATATAATGTTGTTTGAAGGTACTAGCAATTGAATCTCTTGGAAGGAAAAAAGTTTATTTGGCTACAGATCATAATGAACCACTTATTCTTCACTGGGGACTATCAAGTAAAGTAGGAGAGTGGATGGTGAATTTTTAACCTGAAGTTTTATGTTTCTCAGAATTAGAGATGAAATTGTTTCTCATGATATATATTATACACTAACGAGATGTTACTAATTATCCAGATACCCCCTTCAAGTGCTATGCCTTCAGGTTCAGTATTGCTAGAAAAGGCATGCGAAACCCCTTTTACCAAGGGATTCATAGAAGATCAGTTTTATCAGGTAGGCATGATCAGTCCTTCAATTTGGAATATGGGACAACTTTCCTGCATGAAAATGTTTATTTTGGTGCATAAGTTCTTGGATTCTACAATGATGTTCTAATTGATCTAGAAGATACACTTTTATCTAGAGGTTTTTTTTTTGTTTCCAGAAGTTAATCTAGGAATGTTCTGATAAAGGGTCATTTATCAAAATGTATTTCATCAACAGGCCATTCAAATAGAGATTGATGGGGATGACCATATTGGAATGCCATTTGTTCTTCGATCTGATGACAAATGGATAAAGTATCATGATTTTGACTTTTACTTCAAGTTGGATATTAGAAGTATTGAGAGTAGGGAGGTATGTCCTTCTCATTTCTCTTGATCAAAGATGGTAAACCCTGTTAATGCTGTTTTTTTTTATAGTTTTGAATTTTTATTCATTTAAATCAAAGGTAGTTGGTGATGGAAAAGGCACAGCAAAATCATTGCTTGACAGGATTATAGACCTTGAGGCTGAAGCCCAGAGATCTCTTATGCACAGGTATAGTCTTTGTTAAAATAAATGGTTGAAAGTATTGCCGATGTAATTTACCATTTTATCTTTACTTTTGCATATATTCAATCTGAAATTTCATCGAAGAGTTCAATTGTTTGATAAAAACCTTTCTATGTCAAAGCTTCTTAATGAAATAGTTTGTTTGATCTCCATCAGAATTATTGGGTTTATAAGAATTATCCCTCCTCTTAGAGTAAATTAATTTACTAATTCAGAAATGGTTTTTTTTGAACTCCAAGTATCCTACATTAGCTGTTCATATCATGCAAACTCTTGGATGATTATTGGTGTTCTGTCAGTCTGTCTATTTCCTGAACATTCCTTCTTGTTGAAATTGTGTTAGTTTTAACTCAGTTTCTGAATTTCTTTTTACTATTGTATATGGAAGGTGTAAACTGTTGGTCTAATTACCTCTCATGGCATCATCTTTCCCAAATACATCTTATGAAGGTAGAATAAGTTATCTGATGTTGGTTGACTAAACTGGCTAATTTGCTGTTCTACAGATTTAATATTGCTGCTGATCTCACAGAGGAAGCTAGAGATGTTGGGTTACTAGGGTTTGCTGGTATTCTTGTTTGGCTGAGATTTATGGCAATGCGACAACTCATTTGGAACAAGAACTACAATGTCAAGCCACGGTATATATCCTCCCATATTGTAAACAAATTGTTGTTTATTCATCTTTCCAATCTTAGACGACCTATTAGAATGAAGCCTAAGATTTCACAAAACAAAATATATAGAAACCCATTCGGGATCTTCAGTCATCGATGTGGTACCTCTAAATTTGTTGTCATAAGATTCAGAGCACTATCCAAGAAAGTGGTCACCATCCTTGTACCTTATTTTCACCAAAATCAATCAACAGGTGACCAGGGAACTTCAGAATTTTACAAACTCTAGGATTGATATGGATCCATTAATCTATCCTTTTTTCTAGGATTATTCAGTCACTCTTGAAAAGAGTTATTTCACAGATATGGGCATGAGTAATATTGGATCTGATTAGTGAACTCCATTACGATCAGGATGTGTTTAGTATTGAGTCAATCTGAATAACCAACCAAGTAAAAAATCTTTATTTAGATAGAGGCACAAGAAGACCATACAAGGCTTGCCTTAGGTTCTAATTCATAAACAGAGGTTAGCATAGTATATGCCAACCGAAATGAGAAGTTTCAATTTGATGCCTACCTCCATATAACAACAGTATTAGAATTACTTGAAGGAATATCCAAAGAAGTAGTGATATTTTGAAGGAAGTCAGGAAACAACACCAGTTGTTCAAAATATATTGATATTTTAGTGTGTACACGGAAGAAGCAGTTTGGTAAAACTCTCAATGTTGCATTGCCAATCCATCTTCAGTGCTCAAAGAAAATTTTAGTGGATCATGTGGCCGTCATACCGATACTTATAGCACAGAAATTGCAAGCCTGCCATCAACTTCAAATTGGATTTTTAGCTTACAATTGAAATAGTATAATTTTGGTCCTATGCTATGTAGAAACTCTGTACACTTTGGCATGCTTCAAAATGTAGTGAGATCAACTTGACATTTAACCTATAATCCTCTGTCATTTTTCTTCTTTTACTGCTAAATATAAGCCTAAAACAATTAGAGTCAATCGAATTGAAATTGTAGGGCACCAAGTTATAAAAGTATGACAACCATTTCAACTAATTATTATACCTTATTAATATCAAAATTCATGCATCAGATGAAAGCTTTGGTTCATGTAGCATCCTAGTGAAAATCAACCCCATAATTTTTTTCACATGTTAAGTAATGTTGTTAGGACATCTATTGTTAAAATTGGTTTCTTCACATGTCTATAAAGACATCCTCTAAACTACTTAGAGTTAAACTTGAATTGACACAATTAGAACTATAACAAAAGGTATAGGTATGGTATATATGCATCATTCTTTCTTCTACTTGGTGCTTCCCTCCCTCTTTCTTTTTATCATGTTTTATCTCCTCTCTATGACTAGTAGACGAAATCAAAAGATGAGCCATAGAAAGAGAACCTTCCTATCTTAGTTGGTTTCACACTATATCAACCAAAAAGATCTGTCTTTGTTTGTACTTTGTACCATATCAACAAAGATAATATATTGACATTTACAGTGTTAACCTAGTATTGAAATAAGTTGGAACAACGCATTTCAGCCATGTCAATTAATACTAATCAATACTTGAAATCATACCCACTATACACATCTCCAAGTGTAAGACTAATGACACTCTAGTTCTATTATTTATGGTGGCCATTTTGAAAGTAAAATTTTTTACAACTAGAGCCTAAGGTTATCTCTGATAAGAATCCCCACAACCATCTACAAAGATTTTCCATGTTCAAGTTTTTGAGATCAAGAACCTTTTAAGCCTCCAAGTGCAGTTGATGTGCAAAGCGTATCCTAGGTCACTTAATATTGAGAGGTAGGGGTGTAATCGAACCGAGCTGAGCTGAACAGTAAGAGGCTCGAGTTCGGGCTCGATTCGTTAATTTTAGGCTCGAGCTCGGGCTCGAGTTCAATTCGAACTTTAGTTCTTAAGCTCGAATTCGGCTCGTAATAAAATTAAATAGCTCGAGCTCGGCTCGAGTTCGGCTCGAAAAAAGCTCGTTTAAAAATTAAACGAGCTTAATTCGAGCTTGTTTAAAATAAATAATTATAATAATTAATAATATATTATTTTATTTATTATTTATGTGATATTTAATTATATATGTATATATAATAAGTTAAACGAGCCTCTTAACAAACATGTTCGCTAGCCTCTTAACGAACACGTTCGCGAGTCTCTTAACGAACATATTCGCGAGCTCACGAACCAAATATTGCTAAGCTTGAGCTCGGCTCGATAATGTTTTTGAGCTCGAAATTGAGCTCGAGCTTGGCTCGTTAACTTAATCGAACAATCGAACGAACTATTTTTCGAACCGAGACCCGAATAGCTCGTGAGCGGCTTGGCTCATTTACACCCCTATTGAGAGGGAGATAGTTGAGTGAATAATTGATGCAGCGGATAACTATCAGTTCCGTTGATTTGCACACAAATACCGGAAGTGGCTATTGAATCCGTTGATTCGCACACGAATACTAGAAGCGCCTTCTACAACTTGTTGACTCGAAAGGTAATATCAGAAAATAGGGAAAACACCACTTTCCAAGAAGGAAGCAGCTAAAAGTAGCATTAATAAAAAAATTCCTCAAAACATGAATCAGGACACTTATATAGACCCCATGCCCTAAGACTCGAAGAAAGGAAAAAAATTCTCATATATAGACCTCAATTCCTATCTTTTATAGAAAGAAAAGAAATCTTATCCGAAAAGGAAATTTCTTAATAGAAATCCTAATTAACAAAACAAGATGCTAACATAGACAAATCCTAACCCATATATACCAGAAGTACCAAAAATATTCTAAATACCATAAAAACGAAAATTACAAAAAATAGTAAAAATATGTTCGGAGGCTCGGTTGAGGGCCTAAACGGTGGATTTTAGGCCCGAAACATAGCGGTGATGGGTTCCCCATAACAAATGTAGATCTTTGAATTCTGTATGCGTGGTCACCGACAGAGCCTTATGGCTTCCAAAAGATTGTGTTGTTGAACCCAAATCAATAATACTACTAGGAAAAAAGATCATCTCACTCTATACATTGTTCAGAACACCTAAGATAAAAACTTGAATGATACTAGAAGTCATCTTAGATATTTGTTACCTAGGCTCTCATTCTATTTTATACTTTGTGTGTTGCATATGCATCGTTTGACATGAAGCAAATGTCTTATTCTTGTATTTCTAAGTCTAGTAAAGAAAATGTTGGACATGAAGAATATTTTGATGTGAATTGGACACAATTTGTCATTTGCAGTGAGATTAGTCAAGCTCAAGATAGGCTAACGGATCTTCTTCAGAACATTTACAAAGACTCCCCCCAATATAGAGAGATCTTGAGGATGATCATGTCTTGTATTGGTCGGGGCGGTGAAGGTGATTTTGGCCAACGCATCCGGGATGAAATATTAGTTATCCAGGTATAGTTACCTAAATCTAACTCATAGTTTCTCTTCATACTTTATTACATTAATTACATGTCATTATTTTCATTCTAGAGAAACAATGACTGTGTGGGAGGAATGGTGGAGGAATGGCATCAGAAGCTACATAACAACACTAGCCCCGATGATGTAGTGATATGTCAGGTGCTTGTTAATGATAATTCCTAAACTTAGATTGTTTTACAGGAAGAGGAAGCTGATGCCTTCTATTTTCCAGGCACTTATTGATTATATTAAAAGTGATCTTGATATCAGTGTTTACTGGGGCACTTTGAATAAAAATGGAATAACTAAGGAACGGTTACTGAGCTATGACCATGCTATTCATTCTGAACCAAGTTTCAGGGCTAACCAGAAGGAGGGTCTTTTACGTGATCTTCGAAACTACATGAGGACTCTGAAGGTACATTCTGTTCTGCTTTAAGTACTTTTTCTGATTGGTTTACAATTATATTGTAAATAATTTCACTTTATAAGACTATAACTTGAAAGTTTCTATTAGGATAATAGGAAGACACATATAATGTTTGTTTGATTGTAATATTTAAGAATTATTTGGAAAATCATACTAATACTTTATATCTCCCTTTTTTTAACTATCTTCTCGTCATCTTCTAACTTAACTTTGATTCTATTTAGGCAGTTCACTCTGGTGCCGATCTTGAGTCTGCTATCACAACTTGTATGGGTTACAAGGCTGAGGTAGCTTACTTTTACTTTAAAAATTTCTTATTCATGATGCTTCACTAACTTAAATTTTACCCTTCAGGGCCAAGGCTTTATGGTTGGTGTTCAGAAAAATCCTATAAGGGGCTTGCCTTCTGGATTTTCTGTAATTAAATTCTGTTTGTTTTTTCTTTTTCTTTTCTGAACAATCTCTGAGACTATTACCTATTTGATATCAATGTTCCGAATTCGATCGAACAGGGTCTAATGGAATTCATTCTAAAACATGTTGAAGATAAGGTGGTGGAGCCTTTGATTGAGGTAAGTAGTGCCTTGCAAGGAGTTCTTTTTCAGTCCTTTTGTAACACATCATAGGATGATTATTTTAACAGTATTTTTAATCAGGTTCCACATCAATCCTCAACACTTTCTTGTTCATCTAATTTTTTCAGAGTCGACACAAAAAATAGCAGGGATAATTCGTAGTAAGGTTTAGCAATTGAAGCTGCATTCCAACTCTCTATTTAGACGGCTTACACAAACAACTGACAAATTGAAACAATTAGTTTCAAATTTATTTAGCCTAAGGGAGACTAAAAACAGTTTTGTTTAATGCAATTATAAATGATTCAAAAGGTTCTACATATTATTTGTCCTATAAACTTACATTAAGTTAAGATTCATGTAATTTATTTCAGAAAGTTGCTATTTAAGTCTTTATTGCTATTGTTTTCGAGCCTTTGTTGAGGCATCAATGTCTCATCTACTTTTACAAAGTAGTAGACTTCTCGCACCTTGCAGACAAAATCATTTACATACATTCTATATGCCTCTTTTTTTTTACTTGAATAGTGTATACTGATTCTAGAGGCCCTTTCAGGGGTTGTTGGAGGCGCGAGTTCAACTGAGACCATTGCTTCTCAATGCCCACGAACGCATGAAGGATCTTATCTTTTTGGATATTGCCCTTGATTCTACTGTCAGGACAGTTATGGAGAGAAGTTATGAAGAACTAAAAAATGCTAGGCCAGAGGTCTTCAAATTCTTTTCCTTTTTCATGCAGAATTTTGTTTTGATGACTTGATACTGATAGTCATGTCTCCAATGCCAGAAAATCATTTACCTCATTTCCCTGCTTCTTGAGAATCTCGCGTTGTCTATGGATGATAACGAAGATCTCATATATTGCTTGAAGGTGATTAACTATCGAATTTAAAGTCCTCCATTTTTTATTTGCATCTTCACTGATCAACATTTATAGTTTCTTTAGTGAATGCTAGATGTATGCAATATATTTTATCATTCTTAGATGATCCAATCCTCAGTGATGCTTAATTTTTAGAAAAGATCATAATATTTAGAACTTTATATTATCAGTTTTCGAGATCAATAGAGGGTTTAGATTCACTGTTTTCTGCAATCTAATTCTTTAATTTTGGACTATTATCTACTGTGTCTTCTATGCATTGTTCCATTAACGTTTATAGGTATGATTTCGACCTTTGAAGCACTCTAAATTTTGATAGTGACCATTCATCTTAGAACTCTTGTAGAGGATAAAGAACAAAAGAAAAACAAACGTAAGATTAAAGTGATTTGGAATAAAAGAATTGGATCTCTGTTACAGGACTGAAGAGGCATCACCAAGGGATGAAAAGACAATTCCAATGGGAGCATAAGTGTGGTTAGTCGGTGGAACAATGTCGAACAAAACAGTTTCCGGCAGTGTCGTTTGACATTGTTTCCGGCAATGTCGTTTGACATTGCTTCAATGCGCATGTGGGAGGGCAATGCCAATACCCTCCTCAATTGCTTTCACAGTTCAGGCTCCTTAATGGGAGGATGAATCAAGGTTGCCGGCCTTAACTAAGGAATGTACTGCCACCAGCCATAGTTTGTAGAATCATTGGGCAAAAGGTGATTATGCAATCCCCAACATCCCCGTCAACCCGTCCCAAGACCATCACGAGAGAAGTAAATCATGGCGACTGAGAGGTAAGATGGATGGGATAGTGAGTTGTGCCAGGGTGTAAGGATTTACTCCCCATCAATCTCGGGATTCGAATAGATCGTTAGGATCGGATATTGATTCGTTGATTTGAATACGAATGCTGGAAATAATCATCTAAATATCTATTAGTTTAGTAGCTAGGAAATAACACATCCAAAACTTGTAATTTTGGAGAAAAGAATGAAAGAAAATGTTTGTGATGATCAAAACTATCGAATATTGACTAAACTTTTAAATAGTCTCAAAACTCTAACGATGTAAAAGAGAAAAATAACCTTATACAATAACGGAGCCTCTGAAAATGCTTTAAACGATATTTTCTAGGTCTAAGATTGGGCGGTTACGGGTTACACCTGATAATAAATCTAGATCTTTGAACGAGTTTTGATTTGATATATTATGCGTTTGATGGCGCAACCCAAGTTAAAAGTTATGACCTTTCAAATGTAGAATCGTATGATCATAGAAAATAAGCTTATTTTTTCAATCACAAATATATATTTTTTTTTCAAATGACCCAACATTGATTCACTCTATTCTTGTCTTGCTTTTGAAGGGATGGAACCATGCGATGGAGTTGACAAAGCAAAAGGATAATCAATGGGCATTATTTTCAAAGTCATTTCTTGATAGAACCCGACTTTCTCTATCAAACAAGGCAGAATATTACCATCAAATTTTGCAACCTTCAGCTGAATATCTTGGATCATGTCTTGGTGTTGATCAATGGGCGGTATGTAATTGCATAGGGATTCATAGGAATATTCATTGAAGTTGAAGTTCACATTAACAAGGACTTGTCTCTACAGGTAAGCATATTTACAGAAGAAATTATTCGAGCTGGTTCAGCAGCTTCTTTATCTACACTTGTTAATCGATTCGATCCTATTCTTCGGACAGAGGCACATTTGGGAAGGTTTTTTCAAAAACTTTCTGCTTACAATTTTGTCTAATGATCATATACTTCAACATGAACTGCTAATTAGTATTACATTTGAGCAAGAACTTGGACGTTTAATTCAACTACCTAATCGTTCCATAACTGAAACAGTTGGCAGGTCATAAGCCCTGTTGAAGTTGCTGGATATGTTGAAGTTGTAGATGCATTGCTTGCAGTTCAGAATAAATCTTATACCCGACCGACGATTTTGGTTGCGAAAAGTGTGAAGGGAGAGGAGGAAATACCTGATGGCACAGTTGCTGTTTTGACACCTGATATGCCTGATGTTTTGTCTCACGTCTCCGTGCGAGCTAGAAATAGCAAGGTCCTCTGATTTCATATTAACACTTTGGATGAACATTCGGAATCTATCTTCATTGTTCTTCATTATCACCATGCAGGTATGCTTTGCTACATGCTTTGATGCCAATATCTTCTCCGAGTTACAACGTAATGAAGGAAAACTCTTTGGTCTAAAGCCCACATCCGGTGATATCGTATATAGGTGAGCAATTTCTACATAATTAGTCTACATGTTTACCATTTCACTTTCAAGAATCTTTCAGTGAGATGGAGAAGAGTGAGCTTGAAGATATGCATACAGATGAACAATCATCGTCGTCGGTAGCATTGGTTAAGAAACACTTTGGTGGCAAATTCGCCATATCAGCAGAAGAATTTACTAGTGAAATGGTTTGTGCCAAACCACAAGTTATATCAAGTCAATTTTGTTTTTTGTTTCATTCGTTTAACAAATTGTAAGAGTATTTCATACTTCTAGGTTGGAGCTAAATCGCGAAACATCGCATTTCTAAAAGGAAAGGTGCCTTTTTGGGTGGGGATCCCCACATCGGTTGCTCTTCCATTCGGAGTCTTTGAGACCGTTCTTTCAAATGATGCAAACAAGGTAGCATAGTTCATGTGAACATTGTTTTTCTCCTATCTTTTAGTTTTCTTTTCTCATTTTCAGTTTGTTGATTGGTAACAACAGGAAATTGCTAGTAAGCTACAATTCTTGAAAGAAAAGTTGGTTGGAGGAGAGTTTGATGTGCTCATCGACATAAGGGAGACGATCTTGCAACTAGAAGCTCCTATCGAATTGGTAAGTTTAAACATATACTTTCTAAAATCTGTATATAGGAAAGAGTTGTATAGGTAAAGTAATAAAGAAAGATTATTTTCAACATTAGATGAACACGAGTGTTTTTGACACGGATGACAAGGGGAACTAAGGAGAAAACAAAAAGAGAAAAATCATCAAAAAAAGAAATTTTTTAATAATGAGGAGTAACTTTCTCATAACTAATTATATGTTTATACGAGACCCTAAAATTAAGAAAGGAAAAAAAATCTCAAATATAGATTTCAATTCCAATTTTGTAGAGATATAAAAAAGATCTTTCTAAAAAAAAAATCTCTTGACAGAGATTGACATTAACAAGGTCTAATTCCGAATACCGAATCAAAAGTTATGCCCCTCTAAAGTTCAATAGATTATGGTGAATTCGCCATGCATTAATTGATTGATGACTTATCTCAAGTTTATTATGACTTACAATAGAGCTACCAAACTTTTCTTTTGATCACAAATAGATTTGAATTCTAGACTTTTTCTCTTTGATATCTTGGTAATGCTTTTGAACTCATGCCTGCTACGGTCAGTCTCCAGTTTAGATGAGAAAGGGTGAGAGTTGAGTTAGGTTGTCAGCCAACATTGAATTCAAGTAAACATTCAATGAATAAATCCATTAATCAATCACTTATTCTTAGAGGTGTTTTAAATAAATTTTATCTTATTTAATTATTGTTAACCAACTTGTTTTTTAAATCTTCCTCTTCCTTGATCAATGTGCATATTTGTCATGGTTAAACATTGCCTCATTAACATTTTAAATGTATCTCTCGATAATTTTTTCTCAATAGATACAATATTGTAGCTTCAATAGTACTTTATAGAATTGTTTTTATAAATAATGTGATTGGCTAAGAAAGTACTATGTTTCTTATTTTGGAGGCAAACATACCAAATAGGTGGACTGAATTTATCGGTTGGGTCAAGCTTGTCCAAAATATAGTAGCACCCATGTCGATAGCATTGCTTATGACGATATCAGCTGATCGCGCAATTGTTAGTTGTATTTAGAATTTGGAACTTCCACTCATTCAATCTCATTTGACTCTACTCTATGCTTATAATGCATCAATTGGATAACTCTACTCTATACTGCAAAAGGTGATATCGCTCACCCCTAACTCTACTCCAGGTACAAGAGCTAAAGGAGAAAATGCAGGCATCAGGAATGCCATGGCCCGGTGATGAAGGCGAGCATCGGTGGGAGCTTGCTTGGACGGCAATAAAAAGAGTAAGAAGATTTCTGGCTTGATTTTAAAGAAATGATACAATTCCGCAATCGGTGTAATCGAAATAATAACTGAAGTAGCTTCTTCTTTGTAACTAAGGTTTGGGCTTCAAAATGGAATGAAAGGGCATATTTCAGCACAAGGAAGGTGAAGTTGGATCATGATTTGTTGTGCATGGCTGTCTTGGTTCAGCAAGTCATTAGTGCTGATTATGCATTTGTCATCCATACTACAAATCCATCATCCGGTGACTCATCTGAAATTTACGCAGAGGTATGCATACAAATCACTATGTCTTCTCGAAGTATAAATTATGGTTTAAAATTTCAAATCGTATCGTATTACAGTTTCAGTTTATAATCGGAATGATATGATATATGTTTTCTACTGAAGGTAGTCAAAGGACTCGGAGAAACTCTTGTCGGAGCCTATCCAGGTCGCGCATTGAGCTTTGTCTGTAAGAAGAACAATCTCAACTCACCCAAGGTTTGTTTGTTTGTTTTTCATGGTACTTTGGCATTCAAAATCTCATTAGGCCTTTTCTATAACAGGTCCTTGGTTACCCAAGCAAGCCTACTGGCCTCTTCATCAGAAGTTCAATTATCTTCAGATCTGATTCTAATGGAGAAGACTTAGAAGGCTATGCAGGAGCTGGTCTCTACGACAGGTCGGTCGACTTATTCATCGACTTGATTATCTTCTAAGTACATTATTAAAGACCTATTTATGTCTTAATTCAGTGTGCCGATGGATGAGGAAGAGAAAGTGATATTGGACTATGTAGCTGATCCATTAGTAATGGATAAGAACTTTCGAAATTCACTACTTTCGAATATCGCACGGGCGGGTCATGCCATCGAGGAGCTCTATGGATCGCCACAGGACATTGAAGGCGTCGTCAAGGATGGGAAGATCTTCGTTGTCCAGACGAGACCACAGATGTGATTCTACTTCGTCTCAAAATTGCCAAGTTCATCCTTTTAGTCCCCTAAATTGTACATCATAATTTTGAGTTTGAAAGGTCTCATTTTTGTTGCTGAGAGTTCAACAATTGGACTATATCCTAAGAATTGGCACTGAGAATTAATAAAAAATATTTATTCACGGCAACATCGATGCTATCGTTTAGTCACGGATTCGAATTATGAAAATAATTTATTGCGATGTAGGATAAGATGGTATATAATAGATCCCTAAGATACAATGTTTTTTTTTTCTACTATAAGTTCCTGAATTCAGGAACTTTAGTACTTAGCCTGGAGGTCTAGAGTTCGAATCCTGGGAAAGGCAAAAACCCACTGGCTAGGGGTGGGAAGACCTGTAGGGTCTCGGGCCTAGAGGGTTGCCTGCTGGGACCATAGAGGCGAGATCGCTACATAAAAAAGCACCTTTTTAAGTAGCGATCTCGCCTCTATGGTCCCCGCAGGCAACCCTCTAAGCCGGCGATCCTACGGTCTTCCCACCCTGACCAGTGGATTTTTGTCTTCTCCAGGATTCGAACTCTAGACCTCCAGGTTAAGTACTAAAGTTCCTGAATCCTGGTATCAAGTGACTTAGCCTGGAGGTCTATAGTTCGAATCCTGGGGAAGACAAAAATCCACTGGCCAGGGGTGGGAAGACCATAAGATCGCCGGCCTAGAGGGTTGCCTGCGGGGACCATAGAGGCCGAGATCACTACATAAAAAGGTGTCTTTTATTGTAACGACCCGGCCCCTTGGGCCGCCCTCGGCCCCTTGGGCGGCCAAATCTCATTTGGCGGCCCCTTTGGCGACCTCTTGGGCAGTCGTTACTCATAAGTACTTCTCACCCCTGGGCAGTGGATTTTTGCCTTCCTCAGGATTCGAACTCTAGACCTCCAGGCTAAGTATCAGGATTCATAAACTTTAGTACTTAGCCTGGAGGTCTAGAGTTCGAATCCTGAGGAAGGCAAAAATTCACTGCCCAGGGGTGAGAAGTACTTGTGAGTAACGACTGCCCAAGAGGTCACCAAAGGGGCCGCCAAATGAGATTTGGCCGAGGGCCGCCAAGTGGGCTGTCAGTTGGGCCGCCCAAGGGGCCAAAGAGCCGGGTCGTTACAATAGTATAAGATAACATCGATGTTATCTTTTAGTCACGGATTCGAATTATGAAAATAATTTATTGTGATGTAGGATAAGATGGTATATAATAGATCCTTAAGATACATTCTTTTCTACTATAACTGGCATTTGTAATAACTCCATAGAAGACTAATTACATTATTCAACCAATTAATATAAGATTAGAGTGTTCCAAATAAAACTCAAATGCTTCCCATTGCATCTATAGAAAGCACTCCAAAAAGACACAGACATTCAGTTAACGACATCTCATGTTTCCTCCTGGTCCACCATAGTAGAAATAACTTCCCCATGCTCCGTTCGCGCCTCCTCGAATACTATAACAATTAGGATGGTCGGCCAAGAGGTGGAGGCTCGACAAGGGGATCAAGTTGTTGTCCCAGTCCACTAGTTGCAAGTTGCGAAAGTAAGAGGCTCTTCGAAATCCTTCTTCAGCAAAATGCCCGCTCCCCATCTGCGTTGATGTGTGCAAGCCTAACGACCGAGTGTTCACTGTCTCTCCTCCAAATTGCACCATATTTGCATGCTCGGCTAGGTGACTAAACAAAAATGCTGGCCAATATCCCACCACTAGTCCTAACCCAAATTCGAGCCACCAATGCCCATGTTTTGGGTCCTATATATACAATAAATTAGATAACCAACCCTCAAGCATATATAACTGTTTCGTGAAAGGATTACATGTAGTCGGTGGCTTTTACCTTCCATATAAGAAGATCAATGTCGAATTGGACACCATTCAATGCTGAAGTCGGCGAGATCGCTGCCCCTAAGACAATCTTATTGCTTGTTTGGACAAAGCCTGAGCACAAGAGGTTGTAGCAACCTGTCTGTTGGTAAGCATCACTCTACAATATGACAAAGAGAGGTCATTAGTACTTTGTCGCTTGTTTTTGTCAAATTCATGCTACTTACAGTCCAATATGTGAAGAATCTGGGCCTGCCATCTCCATGCAGCTGAGGATTCACCTGAGCAATGGTCGATAGATCGGTAACTATAACCTTTAGGTAATTCAGACACAGGGGCCATTAAGTCTATACCTGCCAACCAGCTTCAATGGTGTTGAGATCATTGTCAAAGGAGCCAGAGATTAGCCAAATCTGCGACAAGCTGAACTCCGATACCGACATTACCGCCGGTGCCCAAACATTGAGGCTAGCCTTTGCGCCGTAGTACCGATTCCCCATGACATAACCAACAGCATGCTACAAAATAGTAAATTGTTCAAACAACTAATACATGAGATTCTAATAATAAGAATTTATTAGAAGGAGAGTCGAATGTAATCAGTGAAGATGGAGGAGGACCTCATGGTCACTGCCGGCGGAGTTCCGGCGCACCGGCTTCTTCCCGAATAGCCGAATGCTGCTAGCTCTCAGAATGTCTTCCTGCGTCGTCCTCCTTATCGGCACCGTGCCTGGGGGGCATGACTCAAAGCCAAAGGAGATAGCCCATGCCTGCAGGCTGACTTCGTTTACTATGCTGCTCACGTTGAAGCCTCCAGCTGGTCTCTCAGGAGGATCCTGCATTAATTGTTCAAAATCACAATCATAATTGCTATCAAAATCACAGATCAAGATCAATCTCACACTACACTACCAGGGGTTTCTGGCCTCGTAGCTTCGGGTGATCAAATGCCGGTTGCAGATGAGATGGAACGCAGTCTATAAGATCATCAGTCTGCATTCATTCACAAAGAAAAATTTCAAAAACCTCTCTAGCTAGCTAGCTTCAATCTGAAGAAGATGAAAATGGCTGCCTGGATTGTCTTGACGGGGACCATCTGGCGGTGCGTGCGGTTGGCCGCTGGCGCCGCGGCCACCGAGCGAAGAGGACAAGCAGCTGCGAGCAGGGAGAGGAGGAGACACCCAGCGAAGCGGCTGCCAATGGGCAGGTGCGTTTTGGCGTAGGTAGAGGCCATTAATTTCCTTCTGGAGGCGTCCGTTTCTTTGGACATTGGCGCCGTGCTTGTCTTCTTCCTCTCTCATCATTCGTTTTGTTCGACGTCTTATACTGCAAAACAATAAAAGCCCTCAGGGCGGTAAATGAGCTAAAGTAGTTAGCTAAGCTAGCTAGTTTGGTGTTCTGTTACCTATTTGGTAAAAGATTCGTTTATATTTGTATAATACATATTAAATGAATAAATTTAATAATTTATTAAATTAAATAAAAGTAATATCCCTGAATATTTTATATTTGATATTGTCCGCTTTAAATCTAAGTTCTCATAACTTTTCTTTTGATCTCTTCTCAAAAAGTCTCATATCCCCGCGAGCAATCCGGTTATCCTTTGATTTACTTTGGGCCTTCAAGTCTCCTCGTGAGCATCTGTACTTGATCACTCTTGTCCTGCTCCAAACTTTCCTATAAGTATCCGGTCACACTTGATTGCTCCGAGCCTCTCCACAATCGAGCCTTCGGGCCTCTCCGTGAGCATCTGCACTTGGTCACTCTTAACTTGCTCCGAGCCTCCCACAACTTCATTCGAGGACCCTCTCACTAGCATATGGTCTATACCATGACTCTGATACCACCGTTGGGACCTTAAGGATATATATATCTCCACAATGGTATGATATTGTCTACTTTAAACCTAAGTCCTCATAACTTTGCTCTTGGTCTCTTCTCAAAATATGTCATTTCAATGGAGATACTTTTCATCCTTTTAAATTCATGATCTTTTTCTATTTCTAATTAATGTGAAATTTTTATTTATCCCCAATATCTTAGATTTTGATGTAATTGTTAATTAAATATTTAATATTCGAATCCTAACTAACTACGATGTATTATAAGAATTGTCTTTCAATGAGTTGATAAATTTAAAAATATTAACCACTTGAATGAGTTTTCATGATTAATTTTTAATTTATCCTAGTGACTAATGAAAAATTCTTATGAGACCATATTGATTATCTTCAAAATAGTCAATTTGAAAAACTAAATACTTAAATTATAAAAAATATATGATAGTAAGTGGTAAGCTATTTTTCCCAAATAATGAGGTTCAAAATACAGTAGTAGTGTATGCATACGACATTTGAAAAACTAATGATATTAAAATGTTGTATTAGAAGTCACATCACTTCTTGAATTTACTTGATAATAAGAATATGGGATCGAATTATTTATCCTTTTTTTATTCTATCAACGATGCTTATATACAATATACATGAATAATAATTGTGAATAATTTTTCAACCTCATTAATAAATAATTTTTTTAAATAAATAAATTTATATTATTAAATTTAATAATCAATCAATTAATTTTAAAATTATAAAAATTTTAAACCACCAAATAAATTTGATTTTCTAAACAAATCATCTTAAATTAAGGTCGAATAATCTCAAATTTATAAAAATAAAAATTTACATAATAAATATTTAAATAATTTAATTTATTTTAGGTAGCAAAAGATGATTTATTCGTCTCCAGTATTCTTGCCAACTCATTTTAAAATTAATATGGTGAAGATAAATTACGAAGATTTCTAATTCGGATACTAACTCTACTTAATTTGATTTGATTAATTTTTAAAATAAATTGGTGAAACTCGTTTACTGTCGTTAAGGTGCATGACAATTCATGGAGCACTAGCTTCGGGGTGTAGCCCCCATCGGGTCCGGTGGCTCTGCGCCCAGTGCGTATCGTCGTGCGAACAGCTAACGTGGTGGCTCTGACAAACTGAGCTAGCTTTTTGGGAAAGCAGATTGAGATTAGACAAACTGTCAACTGTTGATCCCCAGAGTAAAAGAAATTTATCTTCTAGTGTTTTGTGTTGGACAATAAATTAATTATTAAAAAAATATAAATTAATATTCTAATATATTTTTATTAAAATAATATCTTAAAATTTAACTCGAACGAAAAATAAAAAATGGCCTGTATCAGATAGATTATATTGGGCACGTAGTCTTCCCATTCCAAATTTGATATTAAATTAATTATTTTAATATTAAATTTTTAGAAAGATTTTTATAATCTCGAACTTAGACGTCAATTTTTTTTAATTTCATATTTTAAAAATAATAATTTTAATATCACAGAGGACGTCTCAAATATTTTTTTAAAAAAATTATAATTAAATATTACAATCAAATTCGGAAGGTGGACCTGAGAGATTTTTGATTTTTAATTTTTTTAGCTTTAATACTATAATCCAATTGAAAAAGTGAACTCTAGAGATTTTCTATTTTTAGTTTTTTAGGTTGAACATTATAATTTAATTGGGAAGGTGAACCTAGGAATTTTTGATTTTTAATATTTTAAACTCTATAATCCAATTGTGAAAGTGGAATCTAAGGATTTTCGATTTTTAATTTTTTTAGCTTAAATACTATAATCCAATTGGAAAGGTAAATTTTAGACTAAAATAAAAATAAAGTGTTAACTTTAAGATTAAAAAAATCTTTTCAAAAGTTGGATATCAAAATTGTCAATTTAATATTAAAATATCATTTCCTCATAGTCATAATTCATAATTATTATAAATTGATATTTTATCCCTGATTAATGATCAATATTTCAATTTTGATGAACACTTGAAATATTATAGTGTAACAACTATAATTCATAATTATTACACAATGTACTGTTCATCTTTGAATAATACTAGTCAATATAATCATAATAACATAACTAAATTATTTTTGATCGGATGGATGGTTAGATGGTTAGGAGCCTCTCATGGGGGAAGTCTAATAAGTCCATAAAACATATGCAAGTATCTTAGTAAACAATATTCACTCCTACACTATTATCCCATGAGGAGTATACAAAGGCGGATCTAGAAGTGTAAGTTTGGAAGAGTCACATATTAAGTATAAGTGACATAAATAATTATTATAATAATGATAAAAAAATAATTATTATAATTATAACCTTCTAATCTCTCAAAATATATAATGAATATTTATATAAAATTTGAGAAATAGTTTGAAGATTTTTTTTTAATTTAGTCTTCTAAGGGATTAGAACTTGAATGTGTGTTAACACAAAAATTTAAGTTACCATTAGATTTATAGGAGTTAAATATTATATATACTAAGAAAATAAAAAAAAGTTATACTAAAAATAATAAAAAAATTATATAAAAATAATATTATTAAAAATTGGGAGGGAGGGGGTTGTGGCCCCTCTGGATCCCCATGTATATCCGCCCCCAAAAGTGCGACCCTGTCTAGCTTTTGATCTTATATAGTTATTCTCTGATGTTTGGAATGGTATCATGGAGCTTAGTAATTATGAGTTCATAATTACTATAACTATATAGTTATTGTTAGTAGGAGCCCTAGAGCCAATTATGTGATGATTGACTAGGAAATTTTTGTATCATATTTTATCATTAATAAAGGCATGTTTGGTTATTATACTTACTTTATACTTGTGCCAAATAACTAAGTATAATAATGTCCTTGGATAGTAGGTTCTTATCTACATCATATCGATTGGTTGAATCGATAGTGAGATAATGTAGAGAGTACTACACTAAATCATTCCTAGTCAAGTATTAATATTCAAGGACAATATTAATGCATGGAGACTAGCATGTAGGTTAATTGATGACTTGAGCTCACAAGTCATGGATATGTGATATCAAGTTGACACATGGGTATACATTAGAGAATATGTACTGAATTGACTCGCCATGAGAAAGTTTTATAGATTGTCATATGAGTGTCATAAACTTTTTCATGTGACTATTAGTATGAATAGTCCTTAGACCTGAAGTCACTACGATTCCCTACATGAGGAGTTATGTACTTTTGTATCGTCAAACGTCACCCGTAACAGGGTGGATTATAAAGGCGATCACTGGGTATATAATGAATTATGCGGAGAGATGTGAGTGATGTAGACGAGATCTATCCCTCCCATATGACGAGAGTGATATCTGTGGGCTCCTTTGTAACGACCCGACCCCTTTGGCGACCAAATCAACATTTGACGACCCAACTTTGACGACCCCTTAGGTCGTCAACCGTAGGCCGTGCCGTTACTCACAAGAACTTCCCACCCCTGGCCAGTGGATTTTTGACTTCCTCAGGATTCACTCTAGACCTCCAGGCTAAGTACTAGAGTTTATGAATCCTAATAGCCAAGTGAGCCGCACTATCAGGATTTATAAACTCTAGTATTTAGCCTGGAGGTCTAGAGTTCGAATCCTGAGGAAGACAAAAATCCACTGGCCAAGGGTGAGAAGTTCTTGTGAGTAACGACACGACCAACGATCGACAACCTAAGGGGTCTTCAAAGTTGGGCCACCAAATGTTGATTTGACCGCTAGGTTGTTGGGCCGAGGGACCAAGTTGTTGGGCAGCCAAATGTTGATTTGGCCGTTAAAGGGGCCGAGGGGCCGGGTCGTTACAATAAAAAGGCGCAAAATAAATTGTCACACCCCGAGACCCAGGAGCCGTTGATCCAATATAAAATCGGACAGCACCTCCCCTGTCCGGCGGACAATTTACACATACATATAATATCCAAACAACCCACACAATATATATTTGACCTCATGCCTCAAAATCAAGACGTAACATAACCATAACACAAAGGGAATCATACCTGACTGCGGACTGGTCCGACTTATGACAAAACAACCAATACATAAACCCCTTGGGGCACACAACAATACTCACTAGACATATACAAATAGCTAAAAGAAATATGAAACAAAAGTCATTCCGAGTACAAAACAAAACCATGTCGTTGCGATGGGTAGGGACTGGCTGCTGGGCTCTTCTGGCGACTCCAAGTATCTCAACCTGAAATAAAAACATAGGCAACAGTGTGAGTCCAAACGAACTCAGCGGATACCTAATAGATATACTAGCAACAAGAGTCACGCGGATACAGTCTCATAAGTACAATAGGAAAATGCATACACTGAAGGTACTGAATATAGGTACATACCAGAATCCATCTATCCTGCAGGGTGGTGGAAACAAACCTTATAGAATAAGTACAATATATAATCCATGGTAAACACGTGTCCGGTATATGCATGTCAATCAAAATGCAACAAGCAATGTACGATGCAAAATATGCACATGGTGTAATGACATGTGTCACCCCTGACACCAGTCAGATCATCGCCCACCTGTCATAAATGAACGTCCGAGTGGGTAGATCTATGACAACTGTATGCACCCTGCTATCACTGTTCCTGAGTGACTGAGTGGACAGGATGCTGGCAGAGAACACCCTCCTACCTCAAGCAATGGGGGAGTATTGCTCTCATCTTCTCGTGTCTCGGGACCAGAAGGAATCCCTGGCTGTTACCACGCCTGAAACCACCCTCCAAATAGTGGCCGAACGGAGCAATACAGGGCAAATGCATACACTCTATGGTAGCCACTACCCCTGAGTGGATGTGCGTGCATATCCTCATGTAACTAGCGATGAGCTCAGATTACATAGGAGCCGATGATCGTCAGCATGCAACAATGCAAGGATGGTGCATGACACTAACACATACAACATCCACCAAGTCCTCATCTATCACTTCAGTGTACTATGTATAGGTCTGAATCCCATATCATGGGATACAAGTAACCTACGAGGTATACTGACAACAAAACCAATGATCCATCAATGTCAAATGCGAGGGAACATATCACTACCTCTATGCACATATATACACATGACAACCAGTGAGACTATATGAAGCTAAAAGGAAGATCACCTCAAGGATAAGTAACAGATGTCAAGTATAGGTATACTAAAGCAGATATAGCGTATAAACTTACTGTTATCTATAACAAACTATGCATAGCAATATGACAATATCTAAAGAGAAAAGTCAGAGGTACCCGCCTGAAAAGTAAGATGTTCGTATCAGGAAAGAACCTCCCGTCCGATAATCAACAACGATAGCCCAATCAATGCCCTCTATCAAAGGCATAATTTTTAGCTACAATAATATATAATTTATAGTTAAACGAGTTATCTCAATTTATTAGGATCGTCCTTATTGTCCGGTTTCATTTAATTAATTACAATTAAATGAGTAGCCCTAATTATTCCCAGTTACCTAGATTAGATTCATGTTAGGTTTTCGAAACCTGAATTATCAAGTTTAAGTTATTAGGTTTAATCTCAAGTTAAACATAATCCGTAGTTCAACCAATAGCTCACCCACAACCAATCAACACCATTGACAACAAGCTCACATAGAGAAAACCCCAAATGTAAACCCCTTCAAGCAACCACCTAAACCATCCAAAGTTAACATGACACTCTACTATTTTTATAGTATGGTACATAATAGGAGATCGCTAACAACATTATAGGATCATAACAATAATCCATTCCTTCAACAATAAAACATTAGCATACTTAATCAAACCTCAATTTTCTCATTAAAACCAAATCAAGATAGCAACTAAGATGGAAGACTAAATCCCAAAAGAATTCAAATCACAAAACTAGGATACATTCCCCATCAAGATTAGTAAACAAGGGACCAATGGCAAGGATTCCAATGCAAATTAATACAAAGAGATCATAAACTCACCCCTCACAATTCCAACCACACAAACCCCTGATCTAAACTGGTCAACACTAAGCAAAGCCCAAATCAAAAAAATCCAATTACTTTATTAACAGACCAACCATATAACTCCAAACCAATCCAAGTCTCACGGTAAATAAAATCAAATGCCAAAACCAATCAATCTCAAGATCAGCTAGCCAAATTTGAAGCCAAGAAACTCAACACAACCTAGCTTTTCCAGTAGTGTATCACACGACATAACTAGGAAAGGAAATTAATAGCACACATTCAAACTCCGAATCGAATTCTCGAAACCATCATTCACAAGATCCCAACCTAACACTCTATTCAGATCTATGCAACCGAGCTGCAATTTAAACTCCAAGGTACCACTCAAAACCATCGCACGATCTTGATTCAAAAACCAAAACCATTCAAGAAATCAGATCTAGCGAATCAACTATCACCATAATCATATCAAAATAACTTAACGATCAACACCTTACCTAAGGGTTGATTAATCGCGAGCCATCACCCTTGCATCAAATCCGCCAAGGGGAAAGGGGCAATTGGGCTCCAATGATCCAGCAACAAAGGGGAATCGGGTGGCCATGGGTATGCAACAATTGTTGAGGCAGAGTGCGTTGTTGACCATCCGAGATGGTGCCTGAAAGGGGAGGACCCGGATCTCCACCGCATGTAGACCCTCATCTCCCCGAGCTTCCGAGAGTGTTGATCGTGTAACAAGATCACCGTGGGTCGTAGTGGCGATCGGAGGGAACCGAGGGAAGGTAGTGTCACGAAGGAGAAGGAGAAGTCGCGAGGGAGAGGTGTGGCGTCGGGTTCCACTTGCGGCTGGGCACTGAAAACCTGACCGAGGGTTGGGAACGAAGTCTTGGTTCGTGGAATTGGGCAATAAGTTCTGGCCCAGGGCTGGGCACCGAAGTCCTGACATAGGGTTGGGTAATAAGTCCTGGTCGTGGACTGGGCACGAAGTCCTGGTAAGTGAAGCTGGGCAAAAGTCCTGGTGAGTGAGGCTAGGCAATAAGTCCTGGTCGTGGACTGGGCACGAAGTCCTGGTCGTAAGATTGCGCAAAAGTCCTGGTGAGTGAAGTTGGGCAAAAGTCCAACCGGATGGGTCGGTTGGAAAAACTTCTCCTGAGAGGAGTAGGTGAAAGGCATGCTCCCCGGGAAGGGAACATAGGCGTCGGTTCGACCTAGGGTTTTGCGGGAAATCCGAAGTCAGAACTGTGGGGACCAGTGCCGTCGATAGAGGGGGGGGTGAATATCGACCGTAAAAACTTTTCGGAAACTTGCGTAAACTTTCGTTTGTTCGTTCTGGACACAGAGTTAGTAGCATAGCGGAAAACAAAAAGGATCGAAAAACAGATCAACAAATTGCACACGGGATTTTTTTACTTGGTTCCCAACCCCCAAGGTCAGTACGTCCAAGGCCTAAGCACGGGAAACGCCCGTCCACTAATGGTCTCCTTTCCGGACTTTCCGGAGGCGGAGAAACCCGTCTTACAGTGCAAGATTTATAATAAAAAAATATTAAAGAAATTAAGTACGGAAAGAAAATCAAACCAAACAGAAAGAGTCGAAGACTCGGCCAATCTGGAACTCCGAAGTACCGCACACTTCCTCTCGGAGCTTCCTTGGTCGCAGAGCTTCATCGTTAGTGCTTTGTCATCACTTGGAAGGCTCAGAATGATCTTCGAATGTTGTACTGAGTTGAGGGGTCGAAGCCCCTTTTATAGGCTTGTTACTGGGCGCCTGTGTTAAATGAGGCACCTCATAGAGCCTGGTCAAACCTCATCTTCGTGCCGAACTCACAGCAGTCGATAAGGTTATCAACCAGGGCGCCCTAGACATACAGGGCGCCTGAATGATTGAGGCTCCCTGTATCATTGAGGCGCCTATTTCATTGAGGCGCCCTGGTTAATGGGGGCGCCTAGCAGCCAGGTTTCTAGCCCTGTTGTGTGTTTGTTTGTCTGCTTTGTCTTCAATTTTAGCAACCTGCAAGATACAAAAATACAGGACAAACACATATACAACCATAGCCTTAGCGAATTGGTTCTGACTTCGGATTTCCGCGAAACCCTAGGTCGAACCGACGCCTAAGTTCC
Organism: Boesenbergia rotunda; assembly: GCA_024364735.1. Classification (NCBI taxonomy): domain Eukaryota; kingdom Viridiplantae; phylum Streptophyta; class Magnoliopsida; order Zingiberales; family Zingiberaceae; genus Boesenbergia; species Boesenbergia rotunda. The sequence continues at coordinate 145,910 of JAGFNQ010004531.1, forward strand.
CATCCTCGAGAACGTGCCTTTCACCTACTCCTCTCAAGAGACGATTGCCACCCGACCCATCTGGTTGGACTTTTGCCCAGCTTTACTCACCAGGACTTTTGCCCAATCCTACGACCAGGACTTATTACCCAATTCCATGAACCAGGACTTCGTGCCCAACCCTCGGTCAGGTCTTAGGTGCCCAGCTCTCAGCCAGGACTTAGTGCCCAATTCCACGAACCAGGACTTAAAGCATGTGATATGAAATTTAAAAAATGACATTTAAAAAAATGTACTTGATTCACCCCTGGGCTCCCCCTCAGCTCCTGGCGTCTTTGTTCTGTCGGCTGTTAGTCTGGTGAAGAGCGACCAGACTCTGATACCACTTGTGGGGGTCGGTGCCGTCAATAGAGAGGGGTGAATATCGACCGTAAAAACTTTTCAGAAACTTGTGTAAACTTTCGTTCGTTCGTTCTGGACACATAGTTAGTAGCACAGCGGAAAACAAAAAGGAACGAAAAACAGATCAACAAATTGCACACGGGATTTTTTACTTGGTTCCCAAACCCCCAGGGTCAGTACGTCCAAGGCCTAAGTACGGGAAACACCCGTCCACTAATGGTCTCCTTTCTGGACTTTCCAGAGGCGGAGAAACCCGTCTTACAGTGCAAGATTTACAATCAAAAATATTAAAGAAATTAAGTACGGAAAGTAAATCAAACCAAACAGAAAGAGTCGAAGACTCGGCCGATCTGGAACTCCGAAGTACTGCGCACTTCCTCTCGGACTCGCAGAAGTCGATAAGGTTATCAACCAGGGCGCCCTAGATAAACAGGGCACCTAAATTATTCAAGCGCCCTGTATGATTGAGACACCTGTTTCATTGAGGCGCCCTGGTTAATGGGGCGCCTAGCAGCCAGGTTTCCAGCCCTGTTGTGTGTTTGTTTGTCTGCTTTGTCTTCAATTTTAGGTACCTGCAAGATACAAAAATACAAGGCAAACACATATACAACCTTAGCCTTAGCGAATTGGTTCTGACTTCGGATTTTCGCGAAACCCTAGGTCGAACCGACACCTAAGTTCCCATCCCCGGGAACGCGCCTTTCACATACTCCTCTCAGGAGACGGTTGCCACCCGACCCATCCGGTTGGACTTTGCCCAGCTTTGCTCACCAGGACTTTTGCCCAATCCTACGACCAGGACTTATTGCCCAATTCCACGAACCAGGACTTAGTGTCCAACTCTCAGTCAGGACTTAGGTGTCTAGCCCTCGGCCAGGACTTAGTGTCCAATTCCATGAACCAGGACTTAGTGCCCAACCCTCGGTTAGGTCTTAGGTACCCAGCCCTCGGCCAGGACTTAGTGCCCAATTCCACGAACCAGGACTTAGTGCCTAGGTTAATTAGGACTTTTCATCACTTTGGTTTAGTTTTCTTGACTACCCTTCCCTTGTTCAATGTATCGCTGACTTAAGTATATTGTCAAACATTGAAACACTTAGAGGAGGACATCACTGATGCATCTTGGACCAACAAGAACCAAGTCTCTAAGGTTAAGATCATTTGTATATTTGTCTTGTCTTTGATTGTATTGAAGGTACCTAAAGTTGGAGGCAAGACAGAGGAGCAAACAATGAAGAAAAAGTTGCCTGGACTTCTAGGGCGTCTGTAGCAATACAGGCGCCCCAGAGCTTCAGAGCGCCCTGGACTGGGCAGCCCCTCCCAGGCACCTGTTAACACAGGCGCCTGAGGGCTCCCAGGTGCCTGTGTTGATACAGGCGCCTGGGAAGGGGATCTTATCCCTACTGCGAGTTCGGCGCGAAGATGTCATTTGACCAAGGCTTATTAGGCGCCCCACAGCAACTCAGGCGCCCTAGACATGAGTATATAAAGGGGTTCGACCCCTCAACTTAAGACACCAATTCCGAGATCATTCTAAGCATTTCGAGTGAAAGAAAAGTGCTAGAGACGAAGCCCTGCGACTAAGGAGGCTCCAGGAGGAAGTGCACGACACTTCGGAGTTCCAAATTGGTTGGGATCGTCAACTCTTGTTTGGTTTGAATTTAATTTATGAATTTATTTTTTATCATTTGATTGTAAATCGTACACTGTAAGACGGGATTCTCCGCCTCTGAAAAGTCCGGAAAGGAGACCATTAGTGGATAGGCGTTTCCCGTGCTTAGGCCTTGGACGTACTGACCCTGGGGGGTTGGGAACCAAGTAAACCCCGTGTGTACAAGTTTCTTTCTTTTCGTTCATTATTCTTTCCACTGCGCACTAACTCTCTATCTAGAATGATCGAAAGACACGATTTCCGCAAAAGCTTTTACGAGTCGATATTCACCCCCCCCTCTATTGACGGCGCCGGTCCCCACAAGTGGTATCAGACCCTGGTAGCTCTTCACCAGACTAATAGCCGACGGAGCAAAGACGCCAGGAGTTGAGGGGGAGCCAAGGGGTGAATCAGGTATATTTTTTTAAGTATGTCAATTTCTAAATTTCATATTACATGCTTCAAGTGCAGAGAGAGAGGACACTATAAAAATTAGTGTCGTACTCGTAAGACTCGATCTTCACCACTAGCGGCAATGGAGGTACCCGCACTAGGAGTCCGGAGGGACAAGAGTCATATCAAGTTCAAATGTCAAAAGCATGGACACTACAAAAATCATTGTCCGTCGAAAGTACGAAAAATTTACGTTCGTAAAAATTTACAAAATCCTGCACAGTCATATGATAATCTAGACAACTTAGATAATTTTTCTGGAAAATTAGACTTATTGTACAGTCAAATCAACATTTTGTATAACCAATTACTAAATGTAGATAATCTTAAAATATCAGATATTATCCTTTTAATCTTTAATATCAATGTAATAATTTCTAGAATTAATTCTAATATTCCATCTGATAATATTAAGGATAATGTTGAAATTAATTCTAATAATGTTGAAATTAATTCTGATGATATTGAAATTAATTCTGATAATGTTGAAGTTAATTCTGATAATGTTAAAATTAATCCTGAAAATATTGAAGATATTTCTGAGGATGAGGATGATTTTTCTGAGGACATTTCTGAAGATAGTGAAGATAAAACTTTTTTTGATGATAATTTAATTATTAAGTTCTTGGATAATCCTAAAGATAATTATAAAACATTAAAGTAGCCCTGAAAACTGTTGGTGCAGAAAGCACCATATCGAACCTTGTTTTGATATTGGCAAAGGATTCAAAGTTAAGTATTATTGGTGATCTAACAAAGTTACTTGAGTGTGCAGAAAGAAGTCCTAGCGAAAGGCTGCTAGGCACCTGGCGAAGAAATGCCAGGAAACAAAGACCTAGCGAAGGACTGCTAGGCACCTGGCGAAGGAATTCCAGGATACAAAGCCCTAGCAAAGGACTGCTAGGCACCTGGCAAAAGAATGTCAGGATACAAAGCCCTAGCAAAGGACTTCTAGGCACCTGGCGAAGGAATACCAGGATACAAAGACCTAGCGAAGGACTGCTAGGCACCAGGCGAAGGACAGCTTGGTATCCAAGACCTGGCGAATGACCGCTAGGCAAAAGTCCAACCGGAGGAGCCGGTTGGCATCAGGTAAATTCTCCCGAGAGGAGTAGGTGAGGGCGCGTTCCCCGTCGAGGGAACAGTAGGCGTCGGTTCGACCTAGGGCTCCATTTTGGAGGCCCAAAGTCAGAACCAAGACAACTAAGGCTGTATAAACTAACATCTTATTGCTTTATGGTGTTTTGGACTAACCCTGGATGCAGGACCTAAGGAACGAGTGTCTGCAGCTCAGAGAGCCTCAAAGGAGTGAGGCAGCAGCTGACCAGGGCGCCCGGAGTGTCTCGGGCGCCCCCAAGGTGAACACAAAACACATGGAGCAAAGGAACTGCTTCTGCAACTCATGGGTGGGGCGCCCCCGCTGCTCCCGGGCGCCCCCAGCGTCCCGGGCGCCCCCTGCACAAGCCATCGAAGCAGAAGCCAATGAAGCCAAGGGATAAGCTCTGACCCGGTCAACCCGGGCGCCCCCAGCGTCCCGGGCGCCCTGGTCAAGATCTGATCCTGAGTTTGAAGGGATCAAAAGCTGACCGAGTGAAAGTCGGATCGGCCAACACATGGGGGGGGGGGGGCGCCCCCGACGTTCCGGGCGCCCCCAGGACCTATAAAAGGGCCCTCGACCCCAAGGCTTCGAACAACAATTCTTTCAACGCTTCTACGTTCTTCTGCTCTCGCGCTCTGCTCCGGAAACCTCCCAACTCGAGACTCAAGCGCCGACGACGTCCCACTGCTCCGAAAATACAACCTACATCGGACGTCGGTAAAAGAAGAGTTTCTTTTAAAAGTTTACTTTACTATATTTGTAATTCAATCCTGTAAACTGATTTGCGAACTTATAGAATTGCCCGCAGAAAACGGTCAATGACCGTGGGCCTTGGAGTAGGAGTCGACCTAGGCTCCGAACCAAGTAAAACTACCTGTGTTCGCGATTGTTTTTATTCCACTGCGTAATTTCTCTAATTCTAAAATCCGAACGTCTTCCGATATTCACCCCCTCTATCGGTTCTCTCGATCCAACAAAAACTACTCCACTTACTATGAAGATATAGAAGAATATAATTTTGATGATAAGGATTAGGAGGAAGATGAAGTTTCTAGAATCAAGGCTATAGTTAATAAAATCTACAAAAATTCAAACAAAGCAGAAATGCTAGAAAAGCTTGAAAAATTAAATGAAGAAGAAATAGTAGATAAATCAGACATTTTTGAAATAATGACAATGATGAAATTAAACCCACAACTATTAATTAACCCAGAAAATTTGAAACTTAAATCAAATTTAATCTTAATAACTTAAACTCAAAGTAAATAAAATCTTAGCCAACTGCAACAATCAATTTAATAAAATTAAATATGTCAAAGTGGGTTGGCATATTCGCGGGTTCACATGACATGTATCAAATCGGGAATTTGATACATTATTAGAAACTTAAGTAAAATGTTTTGACTTGTTTGACTCATGCATAACTGTCATGCTCATGCATTTGTTAATTTTTTTATATATGTCATGACATTCATGTTTAATTTTATGCATGATTTAGAACAGTTAGATAGGAAAAAGACTAGTTGAAACTTGAACAACATAGTATTAGGTGGAGGTGAGATGATAGTACGTTAGGGAAGCTCTTCTAATAAGGTCAAGTGGGGTAAGGTGTACCTTACTTGGTCTGTTTAGTCTGGTGGAACTAGCCGAAGCTACCGATCCAAAACCTAAGCTAGTTAGACCAAAATTTTTCAAGAAGTAATTTGAAAATGAACTTTCGATAAAGGGGATTGTCAAGGAAAGGGTTGTTGCTCCAATAAGGCTACGGCCAAAGAAGGCCTCTGTGCCTCGCCAAGACCTGGAAGCCAAGTATCGAAAATTAAATTCAATTTACTATTTGATAAATTTGAATCTAATACAAGTTTCAATTAAATCTTAGAGTTAACAACAATTTAAAGAAAAATTATTCAAGCATATCACAGTACATCCATAAGGCAACCATGCTTGCTGGTATTGAGACATCTAGAATGGGTGAGATGTTAAGGACTAATAAATTGAAATTTTCTTTTCAAAAATTCTTAGGCTATTTTTGTAAAAATCTATTTTTAAAATAATTTTTTTAACATAATAATATTTTTATGGATTTCATGCTTGTCTGAGTGCTTATATATTATACATTTTCAAAATTATATCTTTTTCAAAAATTTGTTTGACCTACACAATTAGGCACAAGCTTGTTAGGTTAACACTAAAGTCCCTTAAGACACTTAGATAGAGTCAGACGATGTCGGATATAGGGGGAGTGTTTTTAAAAGTGTTTTTTTTAAATTGTGCCTTAAAAATTACTATCACTTCAAAATATTTTTCGAAAGCTATGCTTTACAAACTACTATCATTTCAAAATATGTCTTTCAAATACTCATTTTTATCCTTTAAAATGTTAATATTTCAAAATGCATTGTGCCTATTTCCCTTTTGATTTTGATAAACCCTAAAGACACAGAGGAAGTCTACTTCATGATCTACAAGGACTCCTAGGATGTGTCAAATTTAGGGGGAGTCTAAATCAAAAGAAATTATGTCTGATAATTAAAAGAATTATTATACTATCAAATTTAGGGGGAATCTGAATTAAACCCTAAAGACTCAGAGAAAGATTACTTGTGGTCAACAAGCTTCCAAGGACTGTGTCAAGTTTAGAGAGAGGTCAAATTAAAAGAATTATTGAACATTTCAAAATAATATGTTTTCGTACACTGTATTTTCAAAATCCTTTTGAAAACATAAGCATTTTCCCTTTCAAAATACTATCAGTTTAAATCATTTTTTATTATACTATCACTTTCGGAATTTCACATTTTATTCAAGGAATTGTTTTGGGAAACATTTTCCTAAATTGTCATAATCAATTTCGGAAATAATATGTTTAAGACTTTGATTTCTCTAAATCAAATCTTATTAAATTAAGAGACAGATTCCCTTAATTCAACCACATATTATTTTCATGAAAATCTTATTTAAGGAAATATACTCTATAGGAAATAATTTTCCTAATTAATTTTGGAGACAATAATATGTAAGAGCATCACCTCATAAATCAAATAAGGAAATTATCGTTTGAGAATCACCTCAAAATTTCCAAGATTTGATCACATATTTTATTTATGGAAAATTAATATCAATAAATAACTTAATTTGGACGGCTCCCCGAGGCTCAATCCAAAATAAGAATTTATTGATAATATAATTTGGACGGCTCCCTGAGGCTCAATCCAAATTAAACATTTGACAATTTAAATTCAATTTAGGAAATTTAATTATAACAACTAACTTTAAATTGGACGGCTTCCCGAGGCTCAATCCAAAATAAAGAATTTTGTAAATAATTTAATTTCCTTTTATGAATTTAAATGCCAATTAATATTTCCATAATTTGTCTAGACTTTCTTGAAAGAAAGTGCCCAAAATTGCGAGCTTTCCATAAATGGAAAGTTTCCAAAAATAAAATTTTCAGAATAATTGTAAGTTTCTGGTACAAAGAAAACTTACGTATTTCCAAGATTGGAAAATTTTCAAAATTGGAAAGTTTCCAAAAATGGAAAGTTTTGCACAATTATCATAAAATTTCAGAAACAGGGATATTTCAAAAGTTTACGAAATTTCATGAGGATTTCCAAACTTTGAAATTCCTAAATCTAAAATTTACCATAATTGGAAAGTTTCCATAATTGAAAAATTTTCCAAAATTGAGATCATAACAAAGTTTTCCGCAAAACAATTATATGATTATGTCGAACACTAACCGACTCTGATACCACTGTTGGGACCGGGTGCATGTTGACATGGATGCGGGTTCGTAATATTTAAATTAATTACGTGCAGCGGAAGGTTTAGCATAAATAATTTCTCAAATTATTTAACCACACATCTAGCATGCAACCTTATGTTGTGTAGACATGATCATATATTTAAAATTTTTACAGAAACGTAAACTAATTTACTTGTTACCTCACGTAACTCGAAGAAAGGGATGAGATCCAACCGTAAGCGTCCCTTAGAAGCTCCGCCTCTATTCGCGTCCACGCCGAGTTTTCTTCGGGATGACTTCGCAAAGCCACGAGTTTCGTGCCGACAAGAACTACTAGATTCTCCAAAGGCACAACAAGAATACCAAGAGAGAGATGGAATGACTAACCACCAAATGAAGAACGGAATCAAGATTCCGAGAAGAAGGAAGGAGTTGCGCCCGCTTCTTCTTCTTCTTACGGCAGCGTCTTGGTGGCCAAGGGTGGCTGAAGCTCACGGCAGCAAGGGCCTCCTCTAGGGCCGGCGACACTAGAGAAGGGAGAGGGAGAGAAGGAGAGAGAGAGAGGGCTTATTCCTAGATCTCTTGGATTGATTTCCAAGTCTTGCCTTGGTTCCTTTATATAGTAGCCTCTCAACCGCCAAGTCTCCTTTTCATATGGAATAAATTTTCATAAAAAATTTATCATATAAATTTTTATGATTTATTCCATCATGCCAAGTTTTTATTATAATTTTAATTCATGATAAAAACCAACCATGTCTCCCTTTTCTTATGGAATAAATTTTCATAAGAAATTTATTATATAAATTTTTCTTATCATGGAAAATCAATTCATAATTGATTTTATAAAAAATAAAATAAACTATTCAAAGTTTATTTTATTTTCCATGAAAATAATAAATCAAACCTCGGTTTATAAAATTTATATTATCCATAAGTTTATAAAACAAACCACACTTGATTTATTTTATAACTTGAACCAAAACAATTTGGTTCTCCCCTTTTTGTTGTGGCCGGCCAAGCAAAGAGGGTGGAGCCGGCCACATCCAAGCCTTGACCCAATGAATTAAACTCATTTAATTCATTTAATAAGTCTTCAAAAGACTTAGCCATTTTACGCTTCCGATGCGTCTCTGAAAAATTCAGATTCGACTTATCTCTCTTGATCGGAAAATCCAATTTTCAACTCGTTTTAAATCCCTCGGATTACTCGTAGTGCATGTGACTAAATAGGCTTTCGATTTATGTTGGCCGTCTATAATTAACCAATTATAGAACGATCATGAGTGGCACCTAGTAGTACATCATGATCCCCAATTAATCGAAAGATCAACGGTTGACCTCAGAAATGATTCTGAAACCCTTCAGCAGCTATAATCAATCGTGCCTCATTCCCTTCACCATCTTATACCCACTTGGTTCAGGACATGGTCTATGTGTGTCAGTCCCCACTAGGCTGACTACGTCACACCTAGCCCAAGTAACATTTTCTCGTCCTACGGATTCTAATTACTCTCATGTATCTAAGAGATCCATACTCTGAACATGTCATGCTCTGGCCAGAGGCTTCGAGTAACAATCCGACGATAGGCCTTGGGTATACATCTCCTCGCAAGGAGTGGTGAATCCTTTGTAGGCTGTTCAAACATCTTCGGGCACTTCGGCTTATACCCAATCATCCTGGGTCCACACCTCCTTGGAGATGCTTACTTAAGATGTCAAAGTATATGTCTCCATGACCAAGATGACTTGAACACCGCAAGTCAAAGGAACATCGCACTTAAGCTGCGGTAAGAACTTTATCGACATGTCTATATGTAGACTACCATATGAAGTTTTACAGCCAGTCACTCCAATGAACTAGTTCCCTTAACTAGCATTCATGTTTATCTCCGGACATCCCAATGTCACCAGCCAGTGAGAATCAGCTGATTAGAGAATAACTCATGCTAGTCTCAACAGAATTGATAGTGTCCGTATTTATCAATTCATCGACTAGGGACAATTTCAATACTTCACAATTGCACATGTAGAGATAATCACTAGTTGTGAATTCATCACAAATTCTCTCATGCTGTGAATTGTATTGCGGACATTCAGTAAATAAGTTTAAGATCTCAATCAAATACACAGACATGTATACTCAAATAGTGAATATTCATTTATTAAAATAAATGATTACAATCATAAGGCGATTGCCGTGAGCTTCATCCACCAAGCAGCTGCCGAAGAAGAAGAAGAAGAAGCGGGCGCAACTTCTCCCTTCCTCCCGGAATCTTGATTCCGTTCTTCATTTGGTGGTTAGTCTTCACATCTCTCTCTTGGTATTCTTGTCGTCCCTTTGGAGAATCTAGTAGTTCTTGTCGGCACGAAACTCGTGGCTTTGCGAAGTCATCCCGAAGAAAACTCGGCGTGGACGCGAATAGAGGCGGAGCTTCCAATGGACGCTTACGGTTGGATCTCGTCCCTTCCTTCGAGTTACACGAGGTATTAAGTAAATTAGTTTACTTTCTGCAAAATTTTAATATATGATCATGTCTACACAATATAAGGTTGCATGCTTAGATGTGCGGTTAAATAATTTGGGAAATTATTTATGCTAAATCTTCCGCTGCACGTAATAAATTTTAAAATTACGAACCCGCATCCATGTCAACATGCACCCGGTCCCAACAGTAGGGTTTCGCGGGAAATCCAAAGTCAGAATCAAGTCTCTAAGGTTAAAATTATTTGCATATTTTTCTTGTCTTTGATTATATTGCAGGTACCTAAGGTTGGAGGCATGACAGGGGAGCAAACAATGAAGAAAAAGCTTCCTGGACTTCTAGGGTGCCTGTATCAATACATGCGCCCCAGAGCTTCAGGGCACCCTGGACTGGGCAGCCCCTCCCAGGACCCGGTTAACACAGGTGCCTGAGGGCTCCCAGGCGCCTAGGAAGGGGATCTTATCCTTGCTGCGAGTTTGGCATGAAGATGACGTTTGACCAAGGCTTATGAGGCGCCCCACAGCAACTCAGGCGCCCTAGACATGAGTATATAAAGGGGTTCGACTCCTCAACTCAAGACACCAATTCCGAGATCATTCTAAGCATTCCGAGTGAAAGAAAATTGCTTGAGACGAAGCCCTGCGACCAAGGAGGCTCCAGGAGGAAGTGTGCGACACTTCGGAGTTCCAGATCGGCCGGGATCGTCAACTCTTGTTTGGTTTGAATTTAATTTATGCATTTATTTTTCTCTATCTTTTGATTGTAAATCATACACTGTAAGACGGGCTTCTCCGCCTCTGGAAAGTCTGGAAAGGAGACCATTAGTGTGTTAGATCGATGACGTTGCTAGGGGGTGAATAGCACTTTTTTGAACTCTTTCTTCCTACGCGGTTAGTTTCGCAAGCAGAATATACTACAATAAAAACTAAACTAAACTAAAACCAAGGAAGAAACTCACGATTTACGTGGTTCGGAGATAAACTCCTACTCCACGGCTGCTCGTAAGGTGGGCGATCCCTAATTCATCGGTGGATGATTCCCCGGAGCGCCTCCGGCTAGAACTCGTAGCTCCTTGTGGGTGGAGAAACCTCTCCACAAGATCTGGACACTACCTGAGTACACAAGGCTACTAACTAGCTTTGACCAAGCAAGTTTCGCCAAGAGATAGTAGCATGAAACGAGCTCCTTTAAATAGGGCTCGAGTTTGAAACAGCCGCTACCAGTCGACTGCCCCAGGTCCCACTCAGATTCGACCGTTACAGTACAAGTTTGAATCCAGCAGTTGTTCCAGCCAACATCAGTCGACTGCTCCCAGAGCAGTCGACTGGTCCCTTAACTAAGCCTAGGGTTACACTCCCCGAGTACATTTCACTCCGCACTCGAACCTTCTCAGCTTAGTTCCCGAGTACAACGACTTACACTAGGACCCTCACAACTTGGTTGACTCTTCACCAGCAGCCTCGACTGTTGCCTTCACGCCCTCTTCATCTTCGGCCCTCGTCCCTCGGATGGGCACGCAAGCCTCCAACTTGCCTCCATGCCATCCTTCACGTACGCCTCGAAGTTCGTGTCTCTCGGCACATCGTCCCTGCTATCCACAGTCCCTCGGATGCGCACATAAGCCTTCAACTTGCCTCCATGCCATCCTTCACCTGAAGACATCAACCAAGTTCATGTGTACCTACAAACTTGCACACTCACATACACATGTTAGTTCAATAACAAACCCTAACTTAACCATATTGACCACACACATCAAAATCCCATGATCCTCCAGATCATATCAGGGTCGATTGCCCCAACAATCTCCCCCTTTTTGATGTGTGGCAATATGTTAAGTTAGGTAAACATAACAACAATAGCAATAACAATAGCAATTGAAAATCAAAGCATAACAAACAAGAGGCAACCTCCCCCTTAACCTATGCTTTCTCCTAATTTTCAATTCTCATTGCCAACACCACGTTAAGTTATTCCCAACTTAACACTTAACATAAGTTTCATAAACCAACCACAGTTAAGTTTCAACCTAAACCTAACTTAACACCCAAATTCTCCCCCTTTGACACCATAAAAAAGATTGCCCCAAGCAATCCTAACCCTAGTGCCAAATAAAACTTATCAGATTTCTGAAAAACCCCTCAGAAATCACCAAAACACAATCTACCCAAACCACCAGTCGACTGCCCCCCAGGGCAGTCGACTGATACGCCTGTTTCTGATTTTCCAACTGAATTTCAGAAACCCTTAGAAAATTCTAGAAAATTCCAAAAAATGTAAAATTTTGCAAACACTTTTGTTAAGATATACTCTATCCTAGAAAAATATAGTTTCATGAAAAACAACAAATGTGCTTGACTTTTGGTACAAACCTCGAATTTCTCAAAATGTTGGCACTTTGTATCAACTTTCAACTCCATCCATAATTCTATGTGTTTGTCAACTCATACCATTATCATTCGACATATAGAATTGTCCTCAATTCTTCTCTTTGGTTTAACTATTCTCAAGATGATACAAACCTCCCCCTAATTATCTCTTAACCTTAGATTCATATACTTATCAACCTTCCTTAATTCTCATGATATCAAAACCACTCTTATTTCATTCACTCATCATTAAACCATAAAGTAAAACATGATACAAGGATTATGAAAGTATACTCAAGAATTTTACTTTAAAAACCATAGCCTATCATCCACTAGCAAGTTATAAATTTTCAACTCATATAAACAATAATCCATGATATAAATTTCATAAAGCAATATTGTCATAAAATTTCATAAAATAAGATAAGCAAATGGTTCATACATAGAAAAGTAGCACAAAAGTATCACAAGAGTCGTAGCCCTGAAGTAGCTAAATAATGTAATGCCAGAATAAAAAGTGTTTGAGAGATAATCATACATCATCAAATAAAATACTTTCAACACTCAAGTCATCAAATCCAGTCAGGTCTAAGCCATATCATCATCGCCTAGAGGAGGAGGAGGAGGAGGAGGGGCCTGATATGTGAGATGCATCTGCCGTAGCATCTCGTACATCTCGTCCTGCAGGCTCCGGAACCCCTGAAACTCCACCTGAATGGTCTCCTGGAAGCCCAGCTGCTGCTGCTGATAACTCTGGAGGTCCTCCCGGAGGCCGTGAATGTCAGCCCGGAGCTGGGAGAACTCCTCGCGTGTGACTCCATTAGCTGGCCCCTCATCCGAGCTGGAGAACTCCGGACGCTGCCTCCAGACAAACTCCCCCTGCCTGCACTCTATACCTGCCAAGGATAGCTGGCGTGTGCCAATCTGGTCGTAGTCCTTGGACAGGTGCCGGACCTGACCGCTAGATACATGGATACCCCGAGATGCAAAGAACTCGGTCAGGACGTGGTAAAAGGGCATATATATTTTCCCATTGACACTATGGGAAAATTGGCAAATGGAGGTGAACACATGCAGGGTGATGTCTATATCAAGCCTCCTCTCCAAGGCAAACATCATCACCAGATGTGGCAGCCTAATCCTAGCCCGCCCCTTGGTGATAATAGGTAAGATACACTCTAAGACAATCTTATATAAAACATGACTGAAGGGACTCATAGGTTTGGCATCAAAGATGCGCTCTGTGTCATGCCGATGCCTCCTAAAGTAAAGTTATATCGACGAGAATGTATGAAGATTAAGCGTAGATTGTCGAAGAGGCTTCCGACATTATTTGCAATAGCGGCACCGTTCAATCAATTGGAAAATCATTCCTTCCTTTCTAGCAAGCTTTGTCACAACAAACCCTGCGATCATCTAGATATTACCTTACGAAATCTACTAGTTCTTAATTAATAGTCCCTGTGGATCGATATTTTTATTACTCAACAACGTTCCCATACACATGCGGGATCGCCATCAATGGGCAATTCACTATAGCTCTTCTCTCTGAAATCTTTCAAAGAAAAGCAAACTTGTACAAAGAAACTAGGAGAATAGCAACAACATTACTATATCCTTATAAGAATGAAAGCAATAGTAAAGTTATATCGAGGACAAAGTATGAAGATTGAGCATAGATTATCGAAGAGGCTTCCGACATTATAGTAGCAATAAGTTGCATGAGTAGTAGCAGAAATGAGAATGAGCACATAGAGAAGAAGTGATAGTTGGCTTGAACCCTAAGGGTTTCCTTTAAAGGCACCGTTCAATCAATTGGAAAATCATTCCTTCTTTTCTAGCAAGCTTTGTCACAATAGACCCAACGATCGTCTAGATATTACCTTACGAAATTTACTAGTGCTTAATTAATAGTCCCTGTAGATCGATATTTTTATTACTCAATAACGTTCCCATACACTTGCGGGATCGCCATCAATGGGCAATTCACTATAGTTCTTCTGTCTAAAATCTTTCAGAGAAAAGCAAATTTGTACAAAGAAACTAGGAGAATAGCAACAACATTACTATATCCTTATAAGAATGAAAGCAATAGTAAAGTTATATCGAGGACAAAGTATGAAGATTGAGCATAGATTATTGAAGAGGCTTCCGACATTATAGTAGCAATAAGTTGCATGAGTAGTAGCAGAAATGAGAATGAGCACATAGAGAAGAAGTGATAGTTGGCTTGAACCCTGAGGGTTTCCTTTAAAGGCACCGTTCAATCAATTGGAAAATCATTCCTTCTTTTCTAGCAAGCTTTGTCACAACAGACCCAACGATCGTCTAGATATTACCTTACGAAATTTACTAGTGCTTAATTAATAGTCCCTGTAGATCGATATTTTTATTACTCGATAACGTTCCCATACACTTGCGGGATCGCCATCAATGGGCAATTCACTATAGCTCTTCTCTCTGAAATCATCCAGAGAAAAGCAAACTTGTACAATGAAACTAGGAGAATAGCAACAACATTACTATATCCTTATAAGAATGCAAGCAATAGTAAAGTTATATCAACAACAAAGTATGAAGATTGAGCATAGATTGTCGAAGAGGCTTCCGACATTATAGTAGCAATAGCTTGCATGAGTAGTAGCATAAATGAGAATGAGCACATAGAGAAAAAGTGATAGTTGGCTTGAACCCCAAGGGCTTCTTTTAAATGCACCGTTCAATCAATTAGAAAATCATTCCTTCCTTTCTAGCAAGCATTGTCACAACAAACCTTGCAATTGTCAAGATAACTTGCCTTGTGAAATCAATTAGTACTTAATCAACAGTCCATGTGAATCGATATTTTTATTACTCGACGATGTTCTCATACACTTGCGGGATCGCCATCAATGGGAAATTCACTATAACTCTTCTCTCTTAAATTTTTCAAAGAAAAGCAAACTTGTAAAAAGAAAATAGGAGAATAGCAACAACATTACTATTTCCTTATAAGAATGCAAGCAATAGTAAAGTTATATCGACGACAAAGTACGAAGATTGAGTGTAGATTGTCAAAGAGGCTTTCGGCATTATAGTAGCAATAGCTTGCATGAGCAGTAGCAGAAATAAGAATGAGCACATAGAGAAGATGTGATAGTTGGCTCGAACCCCGAGGGCTTCTTTTAAAGGCACCGTTAAGTCAATTGGAAAACCATTCCATCAACTAAACCTTTCTGTCAATGGAACCTCTTATTTGTCGATTGAACTCTGTATCTTTCCTTATTTGCTTTGATCCGATATATTCGATCTCGAAAATCACATTGTTCAATCGATTGATCAACCCTATAAGTCCATGAAACCCTAAGAATTCCTTTCCTATGTGATTTGATCTAATCGTCTGGCACTTTCCAACTTTGATCAGTTGACTGGTCCCCTTGATCAATTGACTAATTAGCACTTTCCTTCTTTGCTCGATCAGAACCTTTGTTGATTTCTTCCAGTTGAATTATCACCTAAGGTTTGTCCCGACTGGGACGCAACTTCACAATTCCACTCTGAGAGCTTACCTCAACTTACCCATCAAACATCTAGTCCTCCAGACCTATTTGAATTTTCTCTAGTGTTGCTTAGTGTTAGATCAAGCTGGTCGACTAAGACTTTCTTGCAACACTACGTTACCACAATAGATATAAAAAAGTAAAGTAAACAATGTTAGCAACATTCAATATTCATTGATCTGGTTAACCGTGCACAGTCGATCGAAAAACTTTCGGCCACACTTGCTTAGAATTCACTCCTCCATTACTTCTCACTACCTAGAGTTCACTCTCCTATTCTCTTGCTTAGAGTTCACTCCTCTAAGACTTCTCCTTATCTAATCTTCACTTCCCTAGGATTTTTTCTTGCTTGGAGTTCACTCCTCCATGACTTCTCACTACCTAAGGTTCACTCTCCTAGTGTTTTCCCTTGCTTTGAGTTCACTCTTCTAAGACATCTCATTACCTAGGGTTTACTCTCAAATAATTTTCCCTTGCTTGAAGTTCACTTATCCAAGACTTCTC
Source organism: Boesenbergia rotunda (assembly GCA_024364735.1). Classification (NCBI taxonomy): domain Eukaryota; kingdom Viridiplantae; phylum Streptophyta; class Magnoliopsida; order Zingiberales; family Zingiberaceae; genus Boesenbergia; species Boesenbergia rotunda. Next base: position 162,140 of record JAGFNQ010004531.1, read on the forward strand.
ACTACCTAAGGTTCACTCCCTTAGGGTTTTCCCTTACTTAGAGTTCACTCCTCTAAGACTTCTCATTACCTAGGATTTACTCTCATAGAATTTTCCCTTACTTAGAGTTCACTCGTCAAGACTTCTCATCCTTACTAGTCATTCAGTCAACCTTGACTTGACTAGACTCTATTAAACTTATTGTCAAACAAACATCAAAACCTTGAAAATCGATTGCACCGACAACTGGGAGTGATTTGGTAGACTGGATGGTGGGACTAGAGTATAGGGGAGATGTCTCCACAGGAGGACTGCTCTCATAGCCTAGCTATTGACAACCCTTGATAGACTAGACTTCTAACTTGAGGAGAGCTGATAAGAGTGATTTGGTAGACTGGCTAAATGTAGCGACCCGCCTTCTCTACCTTAGACGGACCGTTACTTGTCTACTTCTTGACTCTAATGCACGACTAAAGATGCGGAACTTTCTTAATACTGGTATTTTTTTGTATTTAAATCTATCTAAGAATGATATTCTAACTTTAATAGTCATGCATTTAAACTCATCACACAAGGCTCTATAATATTGCTAAAGCATTATGGAATATGAATGCAACTTTTCTAAGCATATCTAACAACATCTAGGCACATGCATCAAATAGATAGATTGTAAATCTTACTTTTCTACCGAATTTACAAGCAATTTTAAGCACAATTAGGACTTAGTCCCAAAAGGGAATAATAAGCTCAAGAATAAGTCTAAAATTCAATGTATCAACATGCTAAACTACTCATGCCCTTGCTCATCTAGTGCATTCACAAAAGTATGCATACTAATTGAAATGACATGGGATCTTCATTCTACAAAATTGAGCCTGTAAAACTATCCAAAGCATAAATGTTTAATAAACTCCATAACACAATAACTTGGAATTTGGAAACCTTAAACATTGCATTTCAAATAAGTTAAACTGTCTCGTCCCAAGGACCTCTCCAAGGTCAGCCACGACACACACGTTACTCAGCACCGCCTTGTCGCCTTCCTTTAGAATTGTTTACCTTTATCCTTACCTGCAGCAAGAGGAAATGCAACTAATAAGCATAAAGCTTAGCAAGTACTATCTAGCTCACAAAATCTCGAAATGTGCAAGCATGCTTTTTTAAACAATGTGAAATCACATGAGATACTTTTATGCTTAAAGGAAACACTAAAACATGTATAACTCAAAACATGCATACTCAAGCATTAATAAGTCTTAACTCGCTTTTTCTTGGCTTAACTTGAAACTTTAGCAATTTTTTAACTTTACATCTTTCTTTAACTTTTAGGAAAACTTCCTTAACTTTTAGAAAACTTTGCTAAAGCATATACTTGAAAATAATAACTCACTTGGATCCACTTAAGACGCAAGTACCATCTTATGCGTGTTCCCTAAAAGGTTGGGGTAGCGAGCCGCCAATCCTAATAGAGCAGACCTTGGTCTACCAGGGCCAAGACCTTGGAATTGGACACCTGGATTTCTTTAACGACGCCCTTGGACGCCGGGTACTGGCCTTAGAAAATAAAATAGCTTTTCTTTCTTATCTTTAAATGCCTTGGCATTTTATCGAACACCTTGTGTGCCCAAATCCCTAAGTCTTGACTTTTGGGGATTTCGTAAGGCCTTGGCCTTCTTTTTTCTTTTTCTTTATCTTTCTTTTCTTTTCTTATAGATTTCCTAGACCCTAAACTCACATAGGATACTCTATCAAATATATATAAGCATATAATGAACTAAGATCACATGCAAAATCTTGAACAAAAAGGAAATATCTCTTTTAAAACTTTCAAGGGAAAATTCTTGCGGAAAACCGCCTCTTACTGCAGGTGAGCAGTACTTACCTTGATATCTTGGACTTACAACCAAGAACGGCGTCGGAGGTTCCGGAGAAACTCGGAGTCTCGGAGATTTCTTCGCGCTCACGCGTTCCTCTCGTCGTGGGGATTCCGAATATCGGAAAATCTCTCCGCACTCCTTGCTTTTCCTTGGCCGGCGCCCCCTTAGAAGAGGAGAGGAGGCCTTGGTGTGTTTTCGCCCAAGGGAGGAGAGAGGGGCGGTGTGAGGGTTTGGGTGAGGAAAATAAAACTTCTCTCCTTAATTATCTATTTATACTTATTGGGGCGAATTTACCTAATTATACCTTATCTATTGTTTCGCTCAATTTATTTTAACAAAATCAAACCAGCGTAGCTGGTCTGCCCACTGTCTCTCACAGCGTAGGTGAAGGGTTCGATTCCCATTTATGCGATTTTTTGTTTATAACCCTTTTTGCCACTTTCGTTGAAAAATTCTATAAAAATATCCATAAATTTGGAATAAATTCTAAGATATTTCTAAAATTAGTTTCGAGAATTTTCGGGCTATCTCTTTTAATAAAATACTAAATGGACTCGGAAAATTCCATAAAAATATTCTAAAAATTCCTAAAAATATCTAGAATATTTCTAAAATATTTTTAACTAATTTCAAGGACTTTAAGGACTTAAAAGGGAAATTTTGGGGCGTTATAATCCCCCATACCTTACGAAAAATTCGTCCTCGAACTTAGAATAATTCTGGATATCTTTCTCTCATGCTGTCCTCACGTTCCCAAGTAGCTTCCTCATGCTTCTAATTCTGCCAGATGACCTTCACTAGTGGCACTTCTTTGTTTCTTAATCTTTTAACTGCTTTGTCCACTATCTGTGTCGGTCTGCTCTCATAGCTAAGATCTTCTTGGATCTGCACTGACTGAGGCTGAATCACTTGATTGGGATCGTGAATACACTTCTTTAGCATAGAGACATGAAATGTACTATGGATAGCGGACATGTCCTCTGGCAAGTCCAGCTCATAGGCTACCTTTCCAACTCTCTTTATAATCTTGTAGGGTCCTATGTAGCGAGGACTCAGCTTGCCCTTTTTTCCAAATCTCATCACTCCCTTCATAGGGGCGACCTTGAGAAATACTGAATCTCCAACTTGGAACTCAAGTGGCCTACGGCGTGTGTCAGCATAACTTTTCTGTCTACTCTGGGCAATCTCAATCCTCTGGCGGATCATCTGGATAGCCTGAGTGGTCTCATCTATAAGCTCAGTCTGGCTGCCTAGTCCTGACTCCATCTCTTTCTTCTCACCAGCTTCTTGCCAACATATGGGTGATCTGCATTTTCTGCCATACAATGCCTCATAAGGCGCCATCCTGATGGTGGCCTGATAGCTATTGTTGTAGGCAAACTCAGCTAAGCACAGAAATTTGCACCAACTACCATTAAAGTCCAACGCACAAGCCCTGAGCATGTCTTCTAAAATCTGATTTACTCTCTCCGTTTGTCCATCTGTCTGGGGATGGAAAGTTGTGCTGAACTGAAGTCTGGTGCCTAGGGCGTCCTGAACACACCTCCAAAAATGGGAGATGAACCGCCCATCTCTGTCAGACACGATCGACCTCGGAACTCCGTGAAGCCTGATCACTTCTTTCACGTACAGCTGTGCTAACTGCTCTACCGAATGCGATAACTTGATGGCTAGGAAGTGGGCAGACTTGGTCAATCTGTCCACTATCACCCATATTGCATCGTGTCCATGGGTGGTCCTTGGGAGACCTGTGATAAAATCCATGGATATCTCTTCCCACTTCCACTCTGGAATGGGAAGAGGCTGCAGAACTCCTCCTGGTCTCTGGTGTTCTGCTTTGACTCTCTGGCAGGTCAAGCAGGTACTGATATATCTGGCCACGTCTCGCTTGAGTCCAGACCACCAGAACCTTTGCTTTAAATCTTGGTACATCTTGGTAGAACCAGGATGCATAGAGTACGGGGTACTGTGGGCTTCTTCTAAAATATTCTTTCTTAGTTCCTCATCATTGGGGACGCAAAGGCGGTCTCCAAGGTAGAGGATGCCACTATCCGATATTCGAAACTCTGAATTTGCTGCCTCTTGGATCTCCTGCTTGATCTTCTGGATCTCTGAGTCTTGACTTTGCTTTCTTTGTATATCCACAAGCAGGGTTGACTCTAGAGTCAATGCAGAAAGTTGCCCAATTATTACTCGACTCCAAAATCCTTTATTTCTTTCTGAAGTGGTAGAGACAGTGATGATAGGGACATCAGTGCTGCACAGGATTTTCTGCTCAGTGCATCCGCCACTTTATTAGCTTTACCTGGGTGGTAGAGGATTTCACAGTCATAATCCTTGACCAACCTAGCCACCTGCGCTGCCTCATATTCAGATCCTTCTGAGTGAAGAAGTACTTCAAACTCTGATGGTCTGTGAAGATTCTGCACTGCACCCCATACAGGTAATGTCGCCAGAGCTTCAGTGCGAAGACCACAGCTGCTAGCTCAAGGTCATGAGTAGGGTAATTCTTCTCATAATCCTTGAGCTTTCTGGAGGCATACGCTATTACCTTTCCTCTTGCATGAGGACAGCTCCAAGGCCCATCTTGGATGCATCACTGTAGATGTCAAAGGTCTTGTCACTTTCTGGAACCGTCAGGATGGGAGCACTGGTCATCTCTTTTTCAGCTCTAGAAACTGTGCTCGCATTTATCTGACCATTCAAACTTCTGTTCTTTCTGGTCAAGGCTGTGAGTGGGGAGGCTATTCTGGAAAAGTCCTCCACAAATTTTCTGTAATATCCTGCCAGGCCTAAGAAGCTTCTGATTTCACTGGCATTCTTGGGTCTACACCAGTTGCTGACTGCTTCTATCTTGGCTGGATCAACTTGAATGCCTTCTTTGGATACAATGTGACCTAGGAAGGCCACCTGATCTAGCCAAAACTCACACTTTGAGAATTTCGCATAGAGCTTCTCCTGCTGAAGGATCTGCAGCACTATCCTCAAGTGTGTAGCATGGTCCTCTGGAGTCTGTGAGTATATGAGAATATCGTCAATAAATACAATGACGAATTTATCGAGATACTCCCTGAAGATGTGGTTCATCAGCTCCATGAAGACTGCTGGAGCATTGGTTACTCCAAAAGGCATCACTACAAATTCGTAGTGGCCGTATCTTGTCCTAAAGGCCGTCCTGGGGATGTCACTTTCTTTAACCTTTAGCTGATGATACCCAGAACACAGATCTATCTTCGAGAACACTGTAGCCCCTTTGAGTTGATCAAATAAATCATCTAT